>JAHZNF010000011.1:0-10094 GCA_027744215.1 Troglopedetes dispersus | reverse complement strand
GTTAGGTACTGAGGCAGACTTCGGGTCAGCCTCCTACTTGATCGACTTCCATTTACGCTTGAGGTAAAAAGGGGGCCGACACTACTGTCCATTGCTTGTCCTCTGCTGCGGCTAAAATCCTACAACGAATAAAATTGAGAGTGACATTGTATTTATTCGATTACAGTTTTATATTGCGGCTTCTATACTCTGTGTAACGAGGATGGAGGAATGTGTCCAAAACAGAAAAGGGCTTATAATATGTAGACGAAACACGGAAAGAAAGCAGGACGTTGACAGGAGGCGAGAGAGAGAGCCAAGACGGAGCATTAAAATGCACACACGCACGCAAAGCTAGCTTCGAAGAAAATGTCAAAACGGTTTAAATACAAAAATATTTTTGTGTACGGACACGGGCCAATAAAAAAGGTTGACACAAACAAAAATAAACTACAAAGTACAACAACGCAGTAGTGATGATGATAATGTCATGTCTCGGAGGACCATAAAGAAGAAAATTGATCAAATTCCGGCTTCCGAATCAAACTAAGCTACAAGAAGCGTTTAGACTTCATTGATAAAACTTTCCATGCAAGATGGATTGATGGGGCGAGCACAAAAGGCTTACTACTAGTAATAAATGTTACATTTACGTGTGTGTGTGTCCGAACAATACTGTTATTGGCTTTATTGAATTATTTCACACAGCAGTTTTTGTTCTTGTATTTTGTGTCCAGAATTTTTATCTTTACATAATATATCGGGCAGCCGGAACAAACTAATTGAAAAATGTTGCCAATTTTTTGATTTCTTCTTGAAGAATTGCAACTACATAATATAATAAATATCGTTCCGATAAGACAACAAAGCTATGATTTTCCTGACAATCAATAAATTTCTTTTGGTGGTAGATTTCTAAAATTTTGGCCAGCCATGATTGATAAGGATGTCGTACTGTATGTCTGTCTGTCTCTTTGGATTCCATTATTCTTTCTCTCTTTTTTTTCATAAAAATGCTTCACGGAATATTTCCTGCAGGCATAAGTCCTTCCGAAGAAATTATTAGGGAAAAAGCCAGATGTTCGTGGAAAGTACCGAATCGCATATTGAATTTTCAAAAGAAAAAAAAAGAAAATGTTTATGCTGAAAAATATTATGATTATTAGCGGAGCAGACGTGTGATGATGTGGTAAACAGTGATCATAAAATAGAGTCTTTTCCTGCGGGAGCAACACAAACTCTCTTTTGATGTGATGCAGCAGTCAGACACACTCACTACTTTGCTTGATGATGATGATCCTGCCAATTGCCTTATGGCTCTGCCTGGCTTCAAATTTACTCTTTAACTCAACAATAAATAATACAAAGTTTTTCATGAACTCCGCCACGGAAAAATACCATAAAACTTAGCCTCAACATGTATTTTTTTCTAGAAACCAAAACTCGACCAAATGGACCGGAGAAATTGGCTTTAGCAAAAAAAAAAATAATTTTCGCATGGGTCACAGCTATGATGATGATAAGCAAGGCATTATGGCAAAAAGGAAAGAAACTCTTAAATCACCCATAAACATATATATTTTTTGTTCCTTCTCAAAAGGACTGCTCCTACGAAATAAAATATGATTATGGATGCGCATCTTCTCGGTTTCCGCTCTTGGTTGTGATTACTTTGTCACGCTTCGTTTCGCCCATCACTTTTCCCGTGATTTACGCCTGTTCCGGCTATTTATTATGGAGAACAAACGTGGTAGCTCTGCAGAAAGCTATAATATAATGTTATCATTGAGGATCCGCTCCACTGCAACTTCCCCGAGGAGCCTAATTCTCTTCCGTCCAACAAAAAAGTCAAGATGGCCGAATTAAGATATTACGAGTTCAGCGAAAAAAGTGTGCCTGGTGGAGAATAGCTGCCAGCTTCGATTTCGATAATTTTCATAGATGCATCAAAGGAAAGCTGAGTTCAGAGTAATTTGCCAAAAAGAAGAAGAAGAAATAAATAAATCCTTTTGTCACGACATGACAATCCCATTACTTTTATTTTTTTGAAGGAAGGTCACAAAAAATATTGTTTTTTGTGTGTGCAGTAAATGCTCCATTATTGTTTTTAGTATTATCATCAAATTAAGCTAAGATAAACATTTGACGTTTGATGCGGCGTCGACTAAACTAAAAACCATTATTTGGGCTCACCTCGTTATGACGAAAACGGATTGATTAATTGGCAGCAAGCTATTTAAAAACACATTAGCATAAATGCTCTCTTATCTTTTCTTTTTTTTTCTTCTGTTGACAAGCTATGCTAATTACGTCTCAAAAAAAATAAAGTGACTTGTGCTTTTTTTTAGGAAGGTCATGAAAGAGACGAGAAAGCTTCACTCTTCAAACCACGACCATCATCATCATCATCATCATCATTTGAGTCATAATTGCAAAACACTGCTTTTTAGCTGATCGTTGTTTCCACAAGAAAAAAAAACAGGCCGAAGCCAAAAAAAAAATTTGAAAGAGAGGCGAGAAAGCTGATTTGCATTCTGAACAGAACAACTGTTTCTGCCACATTGGCAATGAATCTTTTTTTGTGGTGATGAGAATTACGGAATGATGATGGCAAATGGGAAATCACATTATTTATTGTTTCACACACTTCTTCTCTTTCAAATATTTTTTGTGCACAGTGCACACTACTGAGTGCACTCTGCACGAATGAGTTTCATACAATCTTAGAGGTCTCTATAGTCAGTCGTGTGCATGTGTAAATTATTATTGTGCCAAAAAAAGTGCGCTGAGGCTGTTGAAGATATGATTTGAAGGTAAAGTGAATTAATGGCACACCCTATTCCTCTTTTTTTGTTGCAAGCAATTAAAAGAGAAAAGAAGTTATCGTATGTCGCTGGCTTAGCTTTTCAAGAGACTGTTCAAATGATGCAGCACGCACACCAGTTCTAAATATCATCTTCGAGCATGCAAAAAATAACCTGCTGAATGCGAGTATTAGAACACGTGGTGAAACTGAAAGAAAAAATGTTAAATGCTCCGTGTATTTACGGTTTGTGTAGGAGCAGAAAATCATGTTACAATTGAATTGGTATCAAGTATTTTGCATCACCTCCAAAAAAATTATATATATAGACCAGCAGTAGTCACGACACGAAAATATGTGTCCGTGTGTGCATCAAATCAAAGCTAGAGTGATTTTACTTGTAGGTACCTATACAGCATCATGCTTCACACAACGTTCAATAATAATGTTGTAAACCAAAGCTTATCTTGTTAGGATACTTCCAGATCTCACTTATAAATAAATAAGAAAAAAGCTACATGTTCCGGAGGAATACCTGGTGCGATCTTGGCGCACAAATATTTATTAGTCATCTCGAAGTGGTTTGAGGATGATGGAATGGAGCAGTGAGGAGGTGGTTGTGGAGTGGTGCTCCGGTGCCACTTAATTTCCAGTTGGGTTCCCGAGACACATATTTCATCCTTTATTTTGAAGATTTGCAGATATAAATAGTGCTGGGCTAATATTTTTCTTTGTTGGGAAAATATTAATAATTTTGGAAATGGGCGAGAACGTGATTATTGGTACAGTGTGAAGTACTGGGAGGAAGTGATGCAGGTCTCCGAGTGGCGTCAAAAAGAAAGATAAGTGAGGAGTAGTGAGGCAGGTAGTAGGTGTGCTTGCTTGACGTAGTACAGTGATCATAAAAAAAATGTTGGTCACACAAATCAACAGAAAACTGCTTCAACGGGGAAATGTGTGCGTAAATATTTATGAACGTAGCTAGATAGATATTAGTTGAAGTTTTTTTTTGGGGGTAATGTAAAACTCGTGTCTTTCACTAATCAGAACGTGTGATCGTCTCCAAAAAATATATTGTTTGCACAGCTGCTGTCCATATTGGGCAAAGTGACAAGAACGTTATCACAATCTTTGAAGATGTGTCGGTGTGATGATCTGTTTGAACCAAGGAATATCACGTACTACTGACTTGTCACTAATCGTCTGACATAAAATTCTAGATTTGCATATTTATTATTATTTCGCGACAAATTCGTTTTATTTTTTTTTTGTAAAAATGGGTGAAGTTTGAGATCGCGAGAGAAATGGTTCTTGACACTGATCTCTATATATTTGCCGGGAGTGGTGCACGATGGAGGGCAGTGCTCAACTCGAACCTGGTACGGAATCATTCTGGAACATTTCTTGAGAAACAAAAAGCATACGCATATTTTTTTTGTAGTTATCTTAGATGGCAGACGAATCGAAAGAGTCTGTAAGGAACAATTAAATAATAAAAGTGTTTTTTGTTTTTAGATTTTTTTGGTGCTACGGTTTTGTGTCAATTTTTAAACAGTTTTGATATTTTTGTTACATTAAGGACCACCCTGGTCGCCACCTGTATGAAGTGCGCCATTCTGAAGAGCTTGGTCGGTATCTGGTAGCCTCCCGGGATATTGATGCTCGAACTCTGATCATTTTTGAGAAGCCTCTGGTTTCCGGTCCAGCAGATGATGACAGGAATGAAGAGCTGGGTGAGCTGCCCATGTGCCTCGGTTGCTACAAAAGGATGCCCAACTATTGTGCACAGAATCGATGTAGCAAATGTGGGTGGCCTGCTTGCGGTCCAGATTGTGAAGCTGTGTGTTCAACAAAAAATATGCATAATAATATGAAATTATTTCCGGGTCAAACATTCTAACTGAAAATTCTTTTTTTTTCAGGTGGATCATCACGCTCAAAATGAATGCGAGCTATTTTCTAGTCACAACATCACATATCCTCCTCCTCACAAGTATCCCATCATCAACAAAAGCATTTTGGTTCTGAGGACCCTCCTCCTGAAACAAAAGAACCCGGATAAGTGGGCCAGTGTTATCCTGAAATTGGAGCATCACACCGAAATTCGTCGGAAGAAGAGCTACTGCACCAAAGGCGACTCCATGATTTTGGAGAACCTGAAATACTTTTTGGCCCAAAATAAAGAGGATTTTGATGAGGAGCTTATTACAAGACTTAGTGGAGTGATCAATGTCAACGCGTTTAGCACAAGCAAGTCGGGCTTTCAGGGAAACAGCATGAGGTACGTAACATCAAATTATCCACATTCGGCATTATGGTACACGTGATGAGCAATTCAATTTTATTGAACTCATGTGAGATGCGAGTTTTATTGTTTCTTATTTCCAGACTTGTACAATGCATCTACCCCGAAGCTAGTTTGCTGGCTCACAGTTGCATTCCAAATGCCTCCTGGTCTGTGGATATCGACAGTCCTGGAGGTGACGACGCGTCTGCCCTGTCCATCACCATTTATGCAGCGACACCAATCAAATCGGGTGAGATGATCACGATCGCATACAACCTGCCGGAGATCATGTCAGGCACGCTCCATCGTCTCATCTCAACTGAGGACATCGCTCACTTCATTTGTCGGTGCAAGCGCTGCGTGGACCGGACGGAGATGGGCACATTTGTGTCCGCAATTAAGTGCTTCAACTGTGAGAAAGACAACCTCCTTCCGGAAACTCCAACGGAAGCGGAGTCTGACTGGAAGTGTCAACTATGCGGAAGCAGTCAAACTGTGCCTAAAATTGTCCTCTTCTTGAACCAAATTGAGGAGGCTTACGAGCACATCAAAGAGCAGGGTCATCCCAGAGAAACGGAGGTTAAAAAGTTGGAGTTGTTTCTGAAGGTGAAGGGCGAGCTGCTCCACGAAAATCACTACATTTTACAGGAGGTTCGAGAGAGAATTATCAATCTCCAGGTACATTCCTTACAAGAGTTGAATGAGGCCGAGCTGGAAAAATTTATTGGACACTGCAAACTCATGCTCGCCATTGCGGATGTGCTTAATCCAGGATTTAGCAAGGCTCGAGGTAAATCCGAAACAATTTTATTTTTTACACTACTCTCCCAATTTAGTTCCTGGCTAACATCTAATCTGTATTCTTGGTACAAATTCTGTTGTTTTTGTGTAGCACTTCTTCAGTTTTACTTGTCGCAAGGTCTACTCCAGAAAGTGGCCATAAAACAGTCGGTCTTGAGCAACACAGACGATGACTCCAATGCTCAAAGTGAGATTGATAAGCTGTACAAGGAAATTCAATTTCTGGAAACAAGGGCTCTACTCTTTTTCAGTGATAATCAGAATCACAGCCCAGCTTCCGGGGGGAAGAAAAGTCCGACAGGAACCAATCAGTTTGCCTGGTGCATCAAAAGACAACTCCAAGATTTGGAACATTATTTTAGACTCTAAAATGAAGTCGCTTGTGAATGACCTATTATATATTACTCTGATGATGATGGTGATAAGCAAAGACAATATTAGTATTACTTTTTGCGTCGAAAATTAATTAATGCTTACTATTCAAGTATTTAGCTATTTTTAACAACATGAAAGATATCATGTAAGTTGCACGCAAGATTTATTTGAACAAATAAATAAAGTTGTTGCGACTGTTAATTGCGCCAGAATTTCTGTTTGTCGCACAAAAAAACTTTCCCCATAAGTTAGTTAACAAAGTATGTTTTGCACAACTGACTAATAATGACTCATTAAATAAGATCACAAATTGCGGAGACAATGTTTATCTTCGACAACTGACTTGGACAGGTAAAATCTTGGCACTGCACCAGATCCAGAAGATATCTTTCCTTTGGACAGGAATCCATTGTGGAAGTCTTTCGCAGACATCCACTTTTGTCCTATTTTCAGTTTGTTCACTACCACCCAAGTAGATACGCCTGAGCTTTGAGCACACCTCACACAAAGAAGTTTATCTTTTCTGGTGAATGCTATCTCGCCAGGAGAGTATCTTTCAGGGGGCAACTGATTTGAATTTATTTCAGGACGAGAATGATTCCTATTATTTTTGGGGTCACTATCATTCTTACTATTATTAGAATTAAAATTATTGCTATCTTTACTACAACTGCTACTAATGATTATCGGAAGTTCAATTTCGTCCAAGTCTACTTTTCTTTCGTTAAACGTTGTCCGAAGATTGAAGGTTCCGAACAGCCCTCGAAATAGTCGGTACACTTCCACAGCAGTTTTCGAGCACCAGTCCACCTCCGCAATTTCTGGAGTCAGCTTTGGAGCAGATGTGGCCAGTCTATCGTCTTGTTGCAAAGGACGTGACAGAAAATGAGGGAGGTTACTGAGTACCTCAATGAGGGCTGCAGCGCCCAACGAGGCCAGTGTTTCGTGGAGTTCCGGAGCACGAATGTGGTCAGATAAGGGAGTTGCTTTCTTCAAAAGGACTGGACCAACATCGAACCTACGACAAAGAAACGGAATTCAGGATCACCACAAATATTAAGTTTGAATTGATATTGACTGAGTTAAGGATCAAAAGCAAATTAATGTAATGAGGGTGGGTAACCTATGTGGAGCAATCTTCATGATGCTAATTCCAGTCTCTGTGTCACCAAACATGATTGAATGATTGATGGGGCTTGCCCCTCGCCACCTCGGAAGCAGGCTTGCGTGAACGTTTAAAATTCCTCTGAAACATGAAAGAAACATTTAGTCTACCTTCGGATATCAAACAAAAAGCTGCCCCATTCATTAGTAGAGATTGCTCATTGTTTTAGAAAAGTGCATCATTTTCAATCTTACAGTGGAAAGCGCTTGATAACCCTTTCTGGAATGAGATAGCCGAAGCTCGCCACAACTCCCAGGTCAAACCGGAAGCTTTCCTCTCCAGTCTTCACTCTCTCGTCAAACTCCGCACTTTTAAAGTCTTTCCAGAAGTAAACCCTGTTCCGCTGTTTCTGAGCAAACTTGCTAACAACGTTCTTGTCACTGGACACCACAACAGAGACATTATCCGGTCCAATGAGTTTCACCAGTTCTGCTAGCGTAGGAATTGAAAATGTATCGTTGCCGATAAATATCACCTTATATTTGGAAGCATCTGAAGAAAAGTCACGACTACCACCATTTACTGATGTCGATGAGAAAAGTAGTCGTCTGTTAAAAAATGATGACAAGCACCAGTGACACCTTGCTAGACACAGTTCAGCTGATGACCTTTGTTGCTTGGCTAAGGAGAAGATAATTAGTGGAGGTGGAGGCCTTGCCCGTACTAGCTTCACGGTGCACAGCATTCTTGCAAACAAATTATCATGATAAATCGATAAATGCATGCACTTTCGAAATCAATTAAATTAAATACATTGTCGCAGTTTTGAATAGTTTGAAAAACTGACAAGTGACGACTAGAGAGCGACTGAATATTTTGTGGATGCTCGTTCAATTCACTCTGTTTCATAGAAAGAAGAAAGAAAATGTGTGAAGAAGTAGAACACATTTCACTCCCGCTCCAAAACATATATTCTATGACTTCTCCTCTTTGTTGTTCACCTCTGCCTCTGTTGTTCTCCTTTTTCCATTTGTCACTTTTTTACACCTTTTTTATTCCAGAGTGATCTTATCAACGAAGTAAAAGCGTCATGAAGGACGGAATGCCTCTCAAGTTTTTTAGCTCACTTCACTCACACTTTCACACTTTTGTAGGAAAAATATTTGACTAACAGCAATAAAGTGGGGAACAGGAAATAATAACAAATTGTAAATTGGTTTCGTTCTCGATTAGCAAATAAATAATGGAATAAAAATAGCGCGAGGTGTACTTTATTTGTTTCCTGATATCCCGGTCTAAACATTACATCGTCATAAAATAAACTCAAAAACAAAAACATTTCCTACCATTTCATAACTCGGGATGAGTTGTATTTTACATAATTAATTAACAGGTGTCGTGTTATCAAAGATGCTGTAAACCTTGTTATTAGAATGCTAAATTGCTTGTGGACATTTTCGCCTTGATCCTTTTCTCCAATTTGACTTTCTCATCGGTGAGGTAGCTCTTGAGCGATTTGATAAATTCTAGTCCCCTTGGGGTCACCTTGTTGGAGCAATTGGAGGTATGTGACGAAGAGCAATGTGATGGTGCCGATTTTATCGCCATATCTCGTGGTACTCTTAGCGCATTTGGAGGAATTCCAGCTGGTCTGTGGGTCACGGGCGTTTCTGGGAAAGCTGTGCGCACCCGATCAGTCAGAGGAGCGGTTGGACAATAGAAGTCAAAGTCTGTGGCTGAGTCTTCTTCAACAGAGAAGTTTCCTGGATGAGGTTTTGGAGATGGTGGTAAGCGAATGGTGAAAGGAGAAGTGTTCTCATCCTTGCTCCGAGCAAGATCTGGATAAGCACTATGTCTCGGCTTTGGCTGGGGACGTGGAGGAAGAAGAAGAGGATCCACTTGATGTTCAGCGGATCGTCGAAGCTCTTCGCGCTCTTTTTGAAGTCGCTTGGCTACAACTGGAATGATTCGGTCGTCTGAATTTTTCAAAGGGAGTTAAATTGAGGTTAAATTATCACTCTTGCTTGACATGCTTATTTTTTTGCAAACTTTTGTTGGCTTTTTAGTTGATTGAAAATGTGAAATCAAACCGATACCAGGGTTGACGAATTCCTCACTGGCTTGCTTATCCAGCATTGGGGCATCGTAGAAATCCTCAAGACTTTGAAAGCTCTCCTCACTCCCCGAAGGTTCTGGAGGTGGAGGAGCTTCGGAAGGATATCGTGCACTTTTCCTGGCGCTAGCTCGACACGACAGCTGCTGCTTCCGTCGGGACTCCTTCGCCTTCTTCATTTCCTCTTCTGCCCGGTTGATCTCATTTTGCATGGCGATTGCCTGCAGCCGCTTTTGCTCGTTGGCGTGCTCCTTTTCCTGAAGCCTGCGCAACTCATCTTCATACTCCTTCTGCATCTTCTCCTGGTCCAGTCGAATTTTACGTTGAATGCGCTCCTCCTCTTCACTTTCCTTCCGGCGCTGCTCCTCCTGGCGCTTCCTGCGATCATCAATTTGCTTTTGGAGCTCCACTCGATACTGGCTTCGAGTTACTTTCACTCCGGCAATCTGATCACTTGTCTAAAAGAATAGTAAGTAAGAGTTAATGAACACATACATTATATTGATAACCTTCTCCAAGTTTCTTTTGGTAGATCTGCCTTCACCTGAGACACATGTATTTTTCCAGCGCAGTTTTGTTGCTGCTTTGCCATATCTTCCATGCTCGAAGATTGAGAGCTGGTGCCACTACT
>JAHZNF010000010.1:0-10053 GCA_027744215.1 Troglopedetes dispersus | reverse complement strand
GCACTACTACTTAATGATGATAACGATGAGGATGACTTGTCCATAAAAACAGGCTGGAAGAAGAGTCCTTTAAAAACTCAAAGTGAAAGGGTTGAGTGGAGATCTTTTATAGATTTTTTTGTCCACAGAAGGATGCAATTTTTCAAACAATGGAAAAAAATGTTGGGAAATGAGGTTGCACTTTAAAACGTGATGGAACACACTTTCTAAAAAATATATCAACTATATATTTTTGTGGCACTTGAGAATAATCAATAAAACAATGTTGAAATAATTTCCACGAAATATTGGATATCTTTTTTTTTAAATCCTTAATTGTAGAGTATTATCTTACCCAGCATTTGATTATCTTCCTCGTCGTCCTCCGACCCATATTCAAATCCGTAGCTAAACTCAGCCATTTCAATCCATTTTTTACATGACTCAAACCATTTTACTAAAAAAAATTATCTCCCGGGGAAAGTCACTTATTTTTTTTCAGAGGAACTTGTCACTTGGTTGACCACTGAAGGGCATCCAAAAATATTGTGCACCACACCACCACCTCACTCTCGTCAAACCACATTCCGTTCTGTCGTCCATCCAACAAAAAAAATAATTCACATCGCCGCAAACACTGTACCTTGCATAAACGCACACATTTAAAAGCTTCTTCAAAAAAGAAGCTACAATTTTTCCAAGAAAAAAAAAGGAAGAGACTCGATATTCGTGTCCTCTTGAAAGTTCAACACGTAAATGAATAACCTCCTTGAGTAAGCATAGAGTATGCACAAAATAAAACTTGATTTCTGTCTCCTCTCTCATTTCAAACCATGGCTCATTGTCCACATGAAGACCTTACACAAGACCCTTGAAGAAAGCAACTGAAAATTTCCTACACAATTTTTTTCTCAAACTCATCTCAGAGTGGAATGAGGGAAACAAATAAGAAGAAACCCCGTCAAAAATTTTATGACAGGTCTCGGTCATCCGTGCATAATGTGACAGACAGGCCCCTTCGTTTTTCACATACTTCTTCTCTCCTAAAAAAGACTTGTTTCTTCAGAGGCAAAGCTGAGTTTGTGTGTGTGTGAGCGCGGATGGAGCAGAAAAATATGTACACTTTGATCAGTCCACATACTTTCCTCACTTTTGAACGACCAAATAAAACGTTAACGCACGAAACAGAAGAAATATATTGAATCTGAGATGCGTGTGTGTATTTACAAGGAGTTGTGTCGAGGAGGAGCAGATTCCGAGTGAGGATAACGCTACTTTATTTTTTTTTGAGAAAGGTCACAAACAAACACACATATAAACACTGTATGCATTGCATGTGCACATTACTCTGTTCTTACGTGGTGGGAGCTTGCATGCTATACTTCTAGTCCCTATAAAAATGATGAATGACCACAGATTCACAATTAGCCACTACTTCCCATTCTTTTTTTCCAGAAGAGACGGACTCAAAAACTGATGGTGATCAGCAGAGAGACCCACGATGACGTACACACAATTTTCGGATCCTTCCTCACAAAAAAATGTGAGGATTTCGTACATTTGATGGAACGATTTTTACAATTTTTTGTGTCCAATTGAATCTCCCAAAAAAACGTCAATCGAACACTATTGAAAAAAAATATGTACACACAAGTGTGCATGCATGCACCACATTTTGTGACAACACCAGTAATCTTTTTGACGGACCAGAAGAGATAGATATAATCCATATTTTTTTTCTGACTCCCGAAAAACTTTCTGACTTTCAAGAGTGACTGGCTACCAAACAAACAAAAAATTATGTCAAGTCATCCTCCAGTCATGTAACAGGATGGACACAATGCGTCAAATAGTTTATTATGCAGTATTTTTTTGGGGAATCTGAGAAAGACTCAGCGGACTTGAACAAACACGAGAGAAGTGAACGCAATGGAGCAAAAGAGAGTAATGGACACAAGAAGGACCCTCACCCATGCTCACATGTGTGTCCAAACCATTCCACCACCACCGCACACAGCACCACCAGCCAAAAAATATATTTCTACCCAAAAAAAAAACGAGGCATACTTCTCCTCTGTGTGCGTTTTTTTAAAA
This sequence comes from Troglopedetes dispersus, assembly GCA_027744215.1. NCBI lineage: Eukaryota > Metazoa > Arthropoda > Collembola > Entomobryomorpha > Paronellidae > Troglopedetes > Troglopedetes dispersus. The sequence goes on along the minus strand of JAHZNF010000010.1, from coordinate 7,980 downwards.
AGGATCCACACGGTCCTTTTCATATATTTTTTCTCTGTCGATTATTTAATACAAACGAGAGTTGCAACGGAGTTGGATCATAATGACAATAATAATAATAATTTTTTTATCCTTCCGCTTCTGCTGTTTGTGAGTGTGTGTGTGTGTGTGTGTGTGGCGATCACAGGAAAAAAAGTTCGTTTCTGTCGCTGGTCGGTCCAAGCAAAAAAAACTGCTGAAAAACCCGATGTGGGAAAAAGCGAGAGCCTCTCACCAGTTTTTTTTCTTGCTTTCTATGTTTACTCATTATAGAAAAAGTATGAGGACGACGGAACGGTGCCCGTTTTTTTCATATCTGAGGAGAGAGGAGCAAATGAAGTGACAAAAAAGGGACAGAACAGGACAACACATAAAGGCAATAATAATAATAATAATAATAGCAGAGTATGCACATTTCTATTTATCTATTCACAGAAGGAAAAAAAATATGATGATTATTACGACGATAATGAAGGCCCACGATGAATCGAGTCGGGGACGGTTTTTTTAGACAAAAAAAGAAATTCATAAGGATCCCCTTTTTTACCTTAACATATATTACTTTGAATTTTATTATATTCACTTTTTTGCTATTCATTTCTGTTATTTTTTCTCTCATCTTGTTTGTTTCTATGCAGACCGGGAATGGTTGGATGATGTGAAAAAATTTGTTTGTAAAAATATACAAAAAAATGTGGCAAAAAATGGGAATATAACGGTACGTTTGTTTTTTCTCTCTTTCAGGCACATGGAAACCGTATTCGTTTTGGTTTTTATTCGGGTTGTGGATGGGAGGATCACGATTGACAACCTTCCATTCAGCAGGATCCATGAATGGATTCAATAAAGGTAAAAAAATATATGATGGGTTGGCATGAACTCTGACCTGTCCAGGTTTTTACGTGCACATTTTCAGGAAAAAAATCGTAAAATATATATTTTTCTGGTGTGAATGGCAAGACTAGCGTGTCTGGAAGTTGGATATGGTAATCTGCGAAAAAAAAATAAGTAGAATGTGTTCAAACTTGAGTTTTTTTTTGTCTGTTATGTTCAACCTACCTCTCTGAAACAAATGTACAGTTTGAAAATGAGCGCAGGACGAGGAGCAGCTGAGCTCATAAAAATAGCCCATAAATTTGTACAGTTTTTTTGGTCTGGGAAGTATAAAAAAATGTTCCTATGTATTTTTAAAATATGTGCGTAAAAGCATGACCAGGATTTTTTTCTAGTTTTATTGGGTAAATATATTATGATGATAAGTTAAACAAGATTTTTAGTAATGGAAATAGTACCACAGGCCCTACACTTTCAAGTACAAGGTCAGCTCTATTTAACGAGTGTAGAAATGGCATAAAAAATTGCGAAGGGAAAATGCCCTTCTGGAAAAAAAAAGTTATTTTCAGCCGAAAAAATATGAAGGGAACCACTCAGGTTCTCATGGATTTTTCTATTTTCTCAAGTCCAAGTTTAAGGTCAAAGGTTTATTCTGGTTTTGACGAGGGAGACGAGAAAATGTGTGCATTCAACAGATGCCTGTTTTCGCCTTTGTCCTCCGAGGAAGTAACCCTTTTTTGTAATTTTCTTGAGAGAGCTCCTCTCTGTTCAGACCATTGAAGAAGGTCAAGATCACAAACTAAGCCTGAAAATGAGTGAAAGAAAGAAACGGTGTGCCTGTTAAAAAGTACACCTGCATGCATACCACCACAGTTCTAAGATGAGAGATCAAAATTTTTGGTTTGCATGCGAAACAAAAAATTAGCTTTTTGCTTTGATTTACAAATAAAAACTACATAAAAATATAACAGAAGATTGTGTGAACGTGCCTCCAAGTGAAACTGGGAAAAAAGGGAACAGGCCAAACGCTTTTTTTTACAAAAGGTTTACTTCCATTGTATCAAGCCTGGTGCCAGAAGCTTTCCATTGAGAGGAACATGTAGAAAAAACGTGCAGGCACAAATCAATATTTGTGGCAATTCATTACGACTCCGATTTATGCACATTTTGAGTGAGTGTGGTGGTGGAGGAACTGTAATAAAACATAAAAAAGATGGATGGGTTGAATCTCTCTCTATTTTTTTATTAGAAGAAGTCGTACACACACAGCTCCGCTCCTACAGTTTCAAATTGAGAATAGGGGCAGTTCGGCAGGAGGCCACGTTTATTTTTTGTCATAAGAATTGACCACAGGAGGTCTCCTCCCCACAACAGCCCAACAAACGAAGCAACCACCAGCAACGAAAAAAAGAGAAAAGAGGACATCTCTCACGTATCATTGTCGTCATCGTCATAATAATATTACTTGTGTCAGTTGACAACCATTCGCATCTCCTCATCTCACCAGTGGAGCGTCCCTTCAAATATATATATTTACTATGATGCTTTTTTTTTCTTGACTGACTCTAAAGGAGGATTTCTACATAAAATCTAACATTGTATATTATATATTTTTTATTAGGTTCGATCCTTTCAAGAATAAAAAAAACTTCTCGTAATATTGTCAATTGTATTTTAATGCTTGTCTCTCTCGGCCACATCGTTGTTGTTGTCCTTTTGGCGAGAGTTCATCATCATCACATGTCAGAGGAGTATCTTTGGTCGGAGGGAAGCATAAATACAGACATATTAATGAATGACATTGGGTGGCCTTTCATTGTTTTCTAATTTAATTAACTAATCATGATATGCTACATATATGTATGTGGGATCAGTCGGAGACATGTCTCTGTCTCTGTCTAGCTTGCGGAGCTTTGGACACAACCATTGTTTGAAGACTGACCTCTTTGTTTGTTTTTGTTTGGGTTGCTTTCCCTTAATGAAATCAACTGTTCATTAATCACGAAGCCAAAATAAAAATGTGTCCGGTACTAATCCATTATTATCTTTTTGTTGTTTTGTGCACACATATTTCTCAACAAGTATACGAAGTTTATGGGAATGTTCACGCCTTTTATGGTTCGCCGTTCAATATGCTTTTTGGTCAACATTTTTTTTGTGCAGGACTGAAGTAACCAGAAGAGGTGTCTTCTTTTTTTTTTGGTGTGCGGGTAGGTGGCAAAAAAGGACAGAGAGGAGGACTGTCCTTTTATTTTCTTCTTCGTGCGTGCCCGCTGCGCACTGTGTCAATTTCCCTGCTGCTGAATTGATCAGAGTTGATGATAGTAAAAAAAAAGAATGAAACGGTCATTGTCAGTTTTTCTCTGTCCATTTGCCCAATAACAATGGGAATGTACTTGTGTGAATATTGATTCTTGTTTGCTCCTCACAAATCAATCCAAGGCACGCGACAAACGCGGAGAATATACAACTTTTTTTTGTCCTGGTCAAACCTCATTGACCATGAAAGGGCTCGAGTGTGTCCATTTGTTGGAAACCAGTGTTTCCTCGCTGCCCAACAAAGCATTACATAACTTTGCATTGTCCCAAACTAAATATATTTTCCTTGTATTCAATTCAATTGAAAAATATTCATCGGACCTTGCTAAAGAAAAGAAAAATAAAACGAGTATGAATGCTAAGCAGGTAATAAAATTTTGGGTCCTTCTCCGCCCACGATTTTCCAGAGAAAAGGAAGGCATGTCCGCTATAATATTTCTTTTTTTATTGCGTCACACACACACACACACATCTGTCCCCTGCAACTCATTTAACGCTTCGTTACTATCATGTAAAAATTTTATTATTATTATTTTCTTTCTCGTGAGAAATGAGCTATCATGAAATATTCAAAAGCTGCTTGTACATACCTTACATGACTATTAGTAGCCGTTACCTGAAAAAATTTTGTATGGTTGTCTTGAGTGAAACTGACCGTGTCGGGATGTCTTCATGTAATATTTTTTTTGTTGCACGTTTGGAACGTATATCTAATCTGAGATTTGATTAGGTGGAATTGACACTGACAAGAAAATCTGCGAAGGAGCAACCCCAATGCGGTGAGACCAGTCACTCTGAATTTCTCAGAAAATATCCAAGTTGGTAAGTCATCTCCCCTTCCATTTCCTCTCTGCTCCAGAAAATCAACCGACGAACACATGTGCTTTTACATATGAACCAAGCAAACTGGACAATCTTCTCCGGTATAGTGGATCAACAAGTCGGGAAATTAGCGGTTCAATACCTAATTACGTGTTGTATTTTTTGTGGGAGAGAGAGCCGTCTTGCAATCAAGTGACTGGAAAAAAAGGGTGAGCTACTAAAGTGTGACATTTTGTGAGTCATTTTCTGGTCACTATTTTTTCCATCATCGCACCACGTCAAATTCTCGTGTGACAGTAAAAAATATTTTTTTGGGAGAAGAAGCGGATAAAAAAGGAGATAGCAAACAAGACAAATATGATCGAAAGGGATAAGTAAACAACACACCGGCTAAATGACTGATTGTGGGAGAGCCAACTGTACTCCACCCAGAACCTCGTTTCCTCTCCCTTTCCACAGAAATAAAGAGCATCCATGTCCGTTTTTATTTCTTATATGGACGTCCGTCCTCATTTAAATATGCACACATATTTTTCTCGCCATATATTACCCACATCCATATTATCTGCCAATATGGATATGAGTTGGAGAGAGTCACACACATATTTTTGCATGTGCATATATGAATGTATATGCATTTATCTGACGATTTTATTTTTTTGCTGGCCAGAAAGCCAAGTGTGAGAAGATATTTTTCCCTTTTTTGTTTTCACAAAAAAATATTCACTAATAAATTGAGGACAGGAAACGGATCCAATCTACGATTTGTTTTAAAACAAAAGTCGTTCCACGATGTCCACACCATTGCCGAAAAAAAATAACTTCCCATCATGTTCTATTTCTCACTCCAACAAAGTTACACACACATCTCCATCCTCTCATTTTTTTTCAAAACGCTTATCCACCCAGTTTGCAAACAGGACAAACCTCTGTTTAAAATACCAAAAAATAATAATGCGTGTGAGAGAGAGACTCGGTGGATGAGGATAAATATAAATACATATACTAGTCAGTAGTATTAACCACTGTCCATAATAGTCCATCCGCTTAGCAGATATAATGATTCATCATCATCCGCAAAGGTATTAAAGATCACTTTAGCAGAATTATCCACAAATTATCGCATGCCGACACGTTACTCAAGCACAATCCTTACACCACATTTTTCCTGTTTCCATTTAGTAAAAAAAGAATGAGAATTACATATTATTCACTCGTGTTGTCTCCACAAAAAACCCAGGGTGTCCCTTATCCAATTACAAAATACCATGTCCACAAAAAACATATATGCACACACAAAAGCAACAAAGTAAAACTTCTGAAAACGTTTAAGCTGGTCGCAGCAACCCAACAACAGCTCTTTTCCCCGAAAAAAAAATCAGTCCTCCTGTCCCTACTCCGATTTCTTTTTTTTTCTTATTATTTAATCCAATAATCGTAAAATGATATGGGCTCTGAGACTCACGACAAAAGGTAAAAAAAAGCTGTGTGCATGTGAAAATAAAAACAGCTGCCTAAAGTTTTTCCCATTGTTTGGATTGAAACATCTTTGCTATTGTTCGTTTAAATATGAGGTGGACGGAATTCATGTGAGCTTTATAATATAGCAAGAAAAAACTATATATATGTTACGTGGGTGAAGCTGGATGGAGTGGAGTGAATAATTTTTTTTGTAGGTAGAAAGCCTGAAAGAAAAAAAATACCCAATTGAAAAAAAATAATAGTAATACCGCTGTTCATATGTAACTCCTCTCAACTTTTTGTGAACGGTCTTCCATCAAAAATTACTTCTTGTTTTTTTTCCTGGGCACATTTGAAAACAAATATATAAAGTAGTAGGTATTTATTTTGAAGCGAGTGCAAAAAGTAATTAGAATTCTTGTATTTTTAGACACACGTCCCTTTTAAAAGTTGAGGCGACCAGAAAGCCAGGGAAATAAAATGATTTATTGTTTGTGCTTCTTGTGGCTCTTTTCTTACTCTTTCACGTCTCAGTATATCTGTGTTAAAGAGAGACCTGTTTCGTGCAACTTTCTTGATCCAATCTATCTAAAAAAACGGTGAATCCACATTTGAACGGGATTAAAGGAGGAGGCGGCGAGTGAGTGGTAATAAAAGCTACAATTTTTTCCCCGTCTCGGGGAGAACTATGTACGTGTAATGTAATCAGATTTTCAATCGGATCAAAAAAACACGGAGGAGAGCGAGGCAAGAACAGGACTAACAAGAGAATGATTCCCGGTCGATATCCGACGTGGCCAGAACAACAAGATCGCAGGGGAACGTCATTTTTCCCTTCACTTTTTATCCGTTTCAGTCAATTAGCCGGTGATTCCTTCACATTTCCCACACAAAAATCCAAGGCGAGCCGAGGCTCAATCTTCTTCGTGTCCAATTTCATTTTTACCACACAACTTAGACGGAGACCAACCCAGAGAGCAATTTGATATTGAGACGTCCGCAAAACTATCCCGATCAAACTTGCCAGAGTTTAGGATGCTATGATTAAAGGGGCAACTTATACGACCACAGGAGTCAATCCAACAAGATGAGGTCATCTCTTTTTTTTCTCACTTTTTTTCAGCAAGACATAGTGATGCTAAACAATAATGGACACATTATTACACAACATTTTTATTTAAGCTGTACACACCAACAAGGTGGTAGTAATTAGCAGCTAATTAACATAATAAATACGTGTTATTACGCGACTAATGAAATTTGTTCCGATATCCATGCCGACTATGCCAAATAACCAGTTGATTGATGAACTTGAAAATAGAAATGATCTGTTGCACGGAGCCCCTTGCTTATCACTAGCCCTTCTACATTTCACCAAAACAAAAACACAAACAATGCTCGATATAAGAAGAGAGCAAAGGCTGTGAAAAGAAGAGAATGATTGTTTTGTTTGCTTGCATCCCTCCCAAAAAACTTGTTTGTTGGTCAAGCCTCGCGTATTATATTTCATTCTTGTTTTTTCCCCTGCCTCTCTCAAGTCTCACCGGACTTTCTGAATGGACAATGGAGTGGAGACCGCAATCACACTCGTCATAGTAATAATAATAAACAGAGCTAATAACAGTATTGAAAATTGCTGCAGATCTTTGTGCCACTCTTCTCCTCTCTGACTCAACAAGCGGAGCACAGAGAGAAAAAAATAAAGAGTATTTTGATGATGAGGAGAGCTCAGCATGTGGTCACCACGGCTGACAATGAGCTTTTCGACCATTCCTATATTTTTTTTCCCTGGGCTGGCTCACTCACATCATCTTCACAGACGACGAGAGTGGAAAAAAAGGAAGAGAGCTGCAGCACAGCCTTTTGCGCTTAAAGGTAATTCACGAAGATTTTTGAGCAGTGACCGCAATAAACGGGCTCGTTAACGCCGAACACAATTGACGACGACGGTGACGGGGTACTGAGATTTTCTTTTCAGATTAGCTTGAAAAGGATGACGATCATGATGAGATGTCGTTACCGATAAAGCAAAACATACACGCTGCTCCACACTCACTCAAGAAACAAAAATGGAAAAACTGAATTGAATTGAAGATGATACTTTTTTTCCTCTAGAAGAGAAGAGAAGAGGTCACCCTGGTCAAGGTGGTCAACAATTGGTGCCCCTCAACAGGGTGCATCTTCATCACATATCTGTATGTGAGAGAGAGATTCGAGTTTATATCAACTGAACCTCCTCCTTTCCAATTGTCCGGATAAGGAAGTGAGTGAAACCAGCGACACGGTAAAAGAAAAAAAATGAGCAGCAACAAATGTTGGAAGATGAGGATGGTGTGTGTGCACATTACTGAAAATGTGAGCAGGACAAAAAAACATTGAACTTCAGTGGCAATATCCTATCTTGTTCTATTATTTCCTGATTGTTACCAGATAATGGCTGTAATAAATTGGACGAGTCCACAAATATCTTTTTAAACACTGCTCAATTGAAACTCAAAATATGTGCAGCGTTCCATTTTTCCCCAG
>JAHZNF010000009.1:0-17159 GCA_027744215.1 Troglopedetes dispersus | reverse complement strand
CACTTACCAAACGGAGTGTACAATCTACTTTTTGGTTCTAAAGTAATCTCTGCCAGACTCTGCTGAACACTGCGTTAAAGTTGGGATACAGTACAAATTCTATTTATGTTTTAGAGAAAATAAAAGCTCGCAGCTTTCACTTTGACCATGGGAAATACTACCAGAGAAATCTTGGTTTTCGAGGGAACTCCTATTTCCCCTAAAAACGTCTCAACTTTTCCCCTTCAATGCGTTTACGTACATACAGCATTATGCATAATGAAATGAAAATGTTTCCCTAATAAAAAAAAACTTTATGTGAACTGAAAGGACATTTTTCTCGTGCAATATGGTTTACTTATTATTTGGGATTTACAGCCGACCATGGGAAACCGTCGAGTTGAGCAGCTCTCTCTCTCTCTCTCTCTTGCTGACTTATATGCATTTATAATATGCAGTGTGTTCTGTGCCGAGAGGAAAAATGAGAAAACTTGCTTCATTAATACGTTATCAGACTCAGCTCAAACTTGAAGACTTTCCCAAATAGTTTGCCCATCCGTATAATACATTTTCGTATAGATGCACCGGCAGAGCAAGCAACGGAAGGAAATCGTAAAAAGAAGCGAGGAGGTATCCACAAGTGTGCTCACTAAACAAATACTGCAAAGTTATACGAAGAGAGTATGAAGAATACGAATTTCCTCAGTAATAATCAGGAGGAGGAGTACCAGCTGGATTCCTTTTTTATATACCTGGTATGTGTGAGAGCAACACTTTTTTCTCTCAAATTCCCACCGATATTAAACTTTCTCGATAAAAAAAGTGTGTGAATGGCGGAAGTGAGGAAGACTCTTCTCTTGAGCCTTAACACTTGCATTTCTATCTAGAAAGAAAGAGGGGCTGGTGCTACTGAAAGGTAGACGAATGTGACATTCTCATGTCCTGGAATGCGGTTTCAGCTGCATGGAAAGTATAAATGATACACTTTTTACTGGGTCACACAGCCACCATCCTGTACTAGTTTCTATCTGAAGTGTCTAGTTTGTTTCCACTTCTTTTTCCCCGGAGAAGCCTCTATATAGGCTGTCTCCCTTTTTTAGCCAGTGTTTTTAAGCGCTTAGGTATTTTTCACAATTCTCAAATGATTGGGAAGGTAAGGAAAAGTGACAAACTTTTCAAGTCCAATCATACATAATAATCATTTGAGGCCACCTGGTAATAAAAGTTTGTGTCAACAGGGAAAAAAGTAGGTGAAAAAAATATGAAGAAGGGAAGGAATGAGTTCGCAAGAAATAATTATGACGATGTCTAATTCCATTTAGAAAAAAAACTTATTGAACTTATCTTTCCCCCTTGATCTTTTTTTTGTTCGGCTTGATTGTGGCCTTTGAAGAGCTAAAAAAAATTGTTTGCCAAGTTGCCACAAGAAATACATTTTACTATTCCCCAAGACTCAATATAAAGTTTGGAAACCTTCCAACTCCAATTACAGTCGAGGAGAATCCTTGAAAAAAATGGAATCCATAAATTGATTTAAAATTAGCACACCACTTTCCCCACTAAACTAGATAACTGTGTCATGCATCTGTCAACGGAAAACAGGGTATTCAGCGAGGTGTGTAAAATTCATTACCATCTACAAAAGAAATGAGAGGGCTACGTATGGCACACGATACAAACCTTGCAGGAAACGGGAGGTGGTTAGGTTACTACGTGTGTGGTACAAAATTCACGAGAAAAATGTACATGCCTACACACACACACTCACGAGGTTATCCTTTCACTGAGCATATTATTAAGGATTATTATCATCATCATCGTGATTATCATAAACGAGATAAAAGAACGCCAAGTGAAAATAATTAAACCAACGATCCCCATCCTAATTAATTACAGAAGTTGCACCAGAAAAAAAAATATAGAGCTTGATGCAACATGCCGTTCCTCCTCTATGTCGTCACATAGTGAAAGGAATCGTGGGAGAAGGAGAGGAAGATGTGCCCTGTCACCACAAGCCAAAATTAGGGCTTTTCCGGTTGGTATCAAAATCCAACTAAAAAAAGTTAACTGCTACAGAGCACCAGTTGTTTTGCTAACATACAAATATACATGCTATACATTATGTAAAATGCTTGTTTGAGTCGGGTAATATTACCCGAACAGTTTACCTAGAACAAAATTCTCTTCCATCTACTCCTTTCCTACTCCACCACGTTCAACACTACGACTCTGACTTCTCAGACAAATATCTAGGTATACATATATAGGTAAACACGCTAGTAGTCTGCAGAGCCGAACGAGCACAATCTTTTATAATGGTCCAAAAAATGGTTGTCCATGGTCGTCTCTTGATGCCCTCATTCCAAACATTCCCTCATGAACTAATCTGACCCTTGAGTGATCATCACAGTTATTCAACTTTATCGCTTACTTTGCTTGTGCTCGCCGGCAATGCTCCAGAACTCATGGAGATGGTATCAGTTCAGTGTCCTCATATCATAGTAGCATCCAAACCATATCTTTTCTAATCTGTGGTGGTATCCAATATGTGTGCCGTTAACGCTACCACTAGCTTTCTGCAGAAGAATGCTTACCGGTTTGCAAGTTTCAGCAGAAAAACTGGCTCCGCAGAAAGTGGACGTTTTTAGGGGGAATTGTGTCTATTTATACGAGACCATAAAACTACTCTGGCCGATCATATTGCGACTCTAATCGTGAACATCATGATCATCATCATCGGGATTCGCCTCTCGCTGTAATCACATTGGATGATGCCCTCATCATCATTGATATAAAAGGAGATGACCTGAACGCAAGGAAAGGCATTGTCTAGTTCTCTGAAACCGCACCACTAAAGTTCGCAGCAGCAGGCACGCCAACCAAAACCGAAACTAAAAAAACAATAACAATAGATACGGACTGCGCCAAGGGTTATCATTATTATCGTCATCGAAGCATCCCCCTTTTCTCTCTGACTCTCTGACAGACAGAGAATACCTATGTAGCTCCATTCTGAAATGTTTCTCTTCAATAATAATTGCATTTGTATTGATACTCGGAGAACTTTCACCACAAATACTTGTGGCTACTGCAGACTTGCATGTGTCAATTTTAAAATGAGCGGGGAATCCAAAGAATGGAAAACAAAAGGACGAAAACCAGAGTAAAATATGCTAAAATATTTACCAAGGTTTTGCCCACGAGAACATTTGGTAAGTTCATCTAGCTTGAGTCTGCCTCTTTCCTGGTGAAACCAAGAAAGCTGGAAATTCGTGTGCAAAAATCAACTGTTTTGACAACTAAAATATACAATTTTGCAGTAGCGGCGCTAATGCTGCAACTGCAACTAGACCCTCATACATAACATGCATTGGGCGTTGCTGACCGTGGTGAAACAATATACGTCAATGCAAGTATGAAGGTAATAAATTTCAATCTTTTGCTTTGCTGCTCAAACTCATTTCCTTGTTTTTTTCAGTGGTAATAAATAAAAGTTCGCCAAGTTGAGTAATAAAAATGTATTACATTGTGTAAACATTTTGCTTGCTGCTACTGCGTCATGATTCGACTAGATTTGTAGTTGCTGAAAAGTGTAACAAAAGAAGAGTATAAATTTCGTGATATTCGAGCTGGATTTGATTTCCTTTTCATATGAAAACCACAACCTCAGTAAAGTTTGTTAGGTCTCACTTCACAATTTCGGGGTACTTTCATTATTTCCATAAAATAAACAAAAAAATAGCTGATTTTACGGACAAACTTTCACATTCCGATATTTCTATACACAATTGCATTACGAGTCAATTTTAATGAGTTTTGAGTGGTGTGTCAATAATACCTATAAAGAGATGTAAGAAACAAGACCCATTCGTCATATGACAAACTACTTCATTGCTTTCATAAACAAGGTAGTTTAATTAGCGAAAGGGTTATTTCAGTCCTGTAAACGTTCCGTATATAATCAAATCAATGAAAACTCCACAAGCAATAATTCGTGCATGTGAGGATAGTTTGGAACTTTGCTTTTGTGGCTTCTGTAGGAATACTGCTGCTTCGCGGTTGACAACAGTATCGAGATTGAAAAGGAAATTAAAAACAATAATAACAACAACGCCACAACTTCTCCTACGCTAGGTACGATTTTATGCTTCCAGATCCATCAAGCACGGGCTAATAACAAAAAGAGTGTATCGTGATTCATCGTCCCATGGAATTATCATTACAGTAGTAGACTGAACCATTTTCAGAAGTGGAGCGGCATTGGTTAATTGTTTCTGGAAATTTTTTCTCCACTCTCCAATTTCATTTCCATGAAACTGAGTAATAGTGATATTAATTATGTTCTTTGTGTGGCCAATTTTTCCTGGAAAACAACAACTGCAAACCCTTTTTCATTACCCAAATGGTACAATTTACCAAATAACTATTCTGGAGAATTTTGCTTGGCCCGAGGCCAGACTGGAACTAATCTTGTGAATTAGCTTGTTTAAGGATAATTTTAAGCTCGCGTCCTTTGATCCCCCAAAATAGTTGTTTGCTAAAAAATCTTATATGAAGTGGTATACACAGAAATATAGATAACAGTAAATTCAGATTTGGGTTATATAGAGTTTACTGCAACATACTCCACCTAAATGCACTTATCTATTCCTGGAGCAAAAATTCCTAAAAAAAAATACCTTCACCGCAGTTAATAATCTTGGCAATCAATTTAATTATTTCATCAGAATAAACCCTCTAGTCTTCAATCCGGATTACTTATAAAACGTTGCGTACTAACAAAAATGGCATTTTTAGGTCAGTCATACTGCAAACAATATACTTCCTCTAAACATGTTTCGGTTTCACACTTTTGAATTTCACGCTAGGAAGTCCTTAAAATGAATGAATATGCAGATGAGCAAGCAAGAACGAAGCAGATTTTCTCTCACTTTTGTATTTTTCCTGTATAATTTTTATTATCATGGAAAAGTAGCCAACCATGAGCCACCTCCATTACGGCACCAGCATGGAAGATTTTCATTGTAAGTACTTACATTTATGCAAAAATCAAAATCTGTCAGATCGCAGCCATATTTATTATTAAAATATTTAAAAAATGGCGGATATGGTGGTCTCCTAAATTAACAAAAAAATACTGCAAAAAATATACACAGTGCACCGAATTTCAGAATAAAAAAGCCAACTCGAACATTCCTGCTGCACACAAGTGAAAAAAAATTATGCAGCCACATATCTGAGCTTACTTTCCTTTTGGTTAGTCTATCTTTCCAAAAAAATACGTAACAAGGGACGCTTTTCTGACGTCACTCGACTACAAACCGAGGCCCAGCTCAGCAAAGAAAGTTTTCACGAAAATGAACTCCAGTCCATGAACTGTTTATTTGTAGTTGATCATTCCACACACTCATTGGCGCAAGACAATACACGAGTTGTCTAAAAAATGACATTTTGTGATTTTGTCTGACTGAAAATGTGCTGACATGGGAAAAGTATTTCTTGTGTGCCCGTCCTTTTCTCCAGGTTCGTTCGACAAGAAAATCCATTTTATTTATGCCCACATACATATGCATGAGTGACACATTAGCATAGGAAAATCATAAATAAATATTTCATGACTGGGAGAAAATATCTTTGGCACGAGAAGCATCCTTTTCCTCCTCTGCAAAACCCAAATTAGGAACGCTAACTTTTTTCCCGAAAACTACTCTACTCTGCTGTAGTGTGCATGCAACCAGGTTTTTCTCCGTGATGATCCTTAAATAGACAAAACACGGTATATTTTCCCATGCTCCAAAAAATATGTGATCATGTTCTATTTGCACGTCACCTTCTCGTGACAGGTGCTTCCCAAAATCGAGGCATCGCGAGGCACGACAACAGCCATTCCCATTTCGTGTTGGTGGGAAAATCCAGTTTCCCCCGTCACACGCAAAAATGGAGCAATATATATTGTTAAAATTGCCTGGTACATATACCGTCTAAGTGGAAATAAACCCGCATGTTTGTTTAAAAATCTGTATTATGAAGGAACGCAGAGGAATTGAAGCATCTCTCGAGTACCCACTAGATCAGGTCTAAACGATATAATCAGTTTTCTCTAAAAAAAACCTCCAAAACACGAACAGGTTCCTTGTCTTAACCATAATATTTAAAAGATGACCATATGAAGGAGCAATCATGCCAAAGAGTGGCAATTTCCATTCCACTTTTATTTTATATCTTTGCAACGTCAGCACTAGTAAATTTGAAAATATCCACACCCACACGTACACCAAACCAGCACCACTATATAAACCATTCAAGAAAATTTGTGTCAGAAAATAAGTCATAGCACTTATCACCAAAGACCACACACATCCAAATAACCATGCATGTATCTGTGTATCACATCATAGATGGGTATAACAAATAGTAAAGTACTCAATTCAGGAAAAGGGAAAGCATGGTGCACGCAACCCAGAACTTCGGAATCCCATGATTCGTGAGGGATGAAAGATGTTTATTATTAAAAGTGGCAGACATCTCATTATTACCAAACGGCTATCCACCCAAAAATTACCATCCAATATATAACCCTCCTCCGATGGAATATTATGGCGAGTAGGAATGGGTAATTTTCCAATCTGCAGATCAAATTACTCTCCCTCACGTCAACAGTCTAGGAAAATGAGAATCACCATCATAAAATAAATCTGGGGAACATTGCCTCCTCAAAAACGAGCTGACATGACAGTCATAAAGAGGCCATGTCAGAAACTCCAACGCAAAGGCATAAACAACGATTTGACAGCCCCGTTAATGTTAATTCGGCACCATGAACGTGACCATTCTTTTCGCGTCATCACTGTTCAGATGAGAATGAGAAATGTCAGTCAAAATCTTTTGCTCGGGAATCGAATTAACTATTTAATGAAATTCCTTTGTCGACTGACGCACAAAATGATAGCCTTTGTCAGTTTCGAAATCGGGTTGGCGAGTAATTGGAAGCGACATGAGCTCTAGGTGATATTTGATTCCATTCCGTGTCAGCTTTCCAAGTGGAATGATATGCAGGTCAAGACGAAGACCAACAAGACTTTATATTGTCCACATGGATGGAACTTGCTTGCAAGTCGCTTTTTCCTTCTATTTAATTGTTTTATGCAAACAAAGTGGGAACTTGAGCGTAAGTATTTAATTGATGAAGGCAACTCCTAAAATTCATAGATCTACATGGAAGGTCTCTTTTATAACCAGAATTAGCTGCACAAGCAGTTCTCTGGTTTATGCGAACCTGTCACCGAGTGAAATATCATATTAAAGACTGGAGTAATTAAGAATGGCAGACGGGAATGCAATATTTCATGGAAGGACGCGGTAATTATAAGGTAAACAAGTTAGATTAAGAGTGTAAATCCTGGTGGAAGCCCCACTTCTCACTGTCTTGTTTTCGCCCTTTGGACAGCAGCAATTTGCTTGGAAATGTAATTTGGGTGTACAAACTAGAAGAAATAAGGTTTCGCCTCTTGCATTCCTTATTTTATTAGTTAATTATAAATTACTTGCTGGAGTAGAAGCGGCAATGGAAGGAAGGGGAACATAGTAATCTCCAAAAAAAATTATTAAGACGGGTAGTTAACAAAAGAGCATGAAACAGGATCCAGCAACATGTTTCTATCATCATTAATATTGCTCCTTTCATCTTTCCTTCTCTCATTTCCCCATTTTAAATGGAGCATGTTTTTTTTCTCGACCCTTTTTCCAACCCAGCAGCAAATAAAAAACAAAATAGTGCCATTAACGCTCTGCCGAGTTGCTACATTACAAGAATGTTGTTTATATCTAATAACAAAATGCTCAGAACGCAAACATGAGCTGTAAGGATACTTACTACAGTCACGTTTAAATTAAAGTGGAACAATAAGAGGAAAAGGCAACTTCACTCGCAACCCGACCCACAACAACAACAACAAAACATAACACCCAATCTGACTTGAGCCCCGAACTACACCTGTGCTTCCTTCCTGAGCCATTCCATGCCTGGGGAAAATAGATAGGAAAACTATAACTGGTTAAAAAAATGTATATCTAACTGCATTTAAAGTATATTTTTTCGGCTCACATACATCATCAACCTCATCATCGCATTGCAAGGGAAAAGTGGTAAAAAGCAATTTCGCGGCACATAAAACAGAAAACGCCATTTAGTTTCTGTTTAGACATTTCTCTCGCAGAAAAAATAGCACGTGGCCCTATACAGAACCCATTATCTCATTCCATTCATCTTTCCCAACACTGGTTTTCTTCTTCACGAGTTTTTTTTTGCTTTTTCCTTCCTACGCTCCGGTAGTGGTAATATACATAACCTGAAATAGTCTGGAGCATGCACAAGTTTTCGAAATAAGATGAATTACAAGATTTAAGGTGGAGGAGAAGGACTCCTACCGACCGTCCAGATAATTTTCTAGTGACGCGTCTTATGTTTAACCTGTCTTAATTTGTAAAAAGCTCCGTTAATAAAAATAGTTAATAATAAATTAGATTATAGGTTTCTATCATTGAAAGAGAGAACAGAGAAATTGAAAAAACTTCTTTAGACTATAGCCTCTGAATTGCGGAATGCTTCTTTATGTGCCAATATTTTCTCATTCTGATCACCCAAAAAATAGCAACGTAATAGAAAAGATGCATAGAAGTATGTATCTTCTAATGTCAAAATATTAACGAAGAGCAACAAAAAAAAGTTAGAGATTACAACGAAAAATGCTGTTTTTTTTCTTGGCGGTTCCTCCAGTTTCCAAGAACAAAGCATGCATAGTCTGTGCTCACTCTAGTGTATAGTAGTAGCACATAGTAAGCAAACTCGTTGGAGAAGGAGCATATGTTCCACCACACTTTTCTCCGAACATTCATACATACCTACACTTCTTCCTCTTTTTTTCGGCTGTCAGCCGGTGAAAGTTTCCGTGCCGAAGACATACGTCAACCTTGTGAGAAGCTTTTCCCCAAAAAGGAAGAAACGTTCAACCCATTTCCCTTCCTTCTCTAGAAATTATGCCTTGAAAAACATACACGAAGGTATGGTGGTGGTAGCAGTGACCGGCAATACAAAAAAGATTTTTTTTTCTTGTTTTTATTCCCGAATATTTTTGCTTTGCGTAATGTGCAATCCTTTCTTAGGTAATTCGGTGTCTGGTCAATACGCTTTTCGTGCTTGTTATATCACAGCATCCAAAAAAATATCTAAGCTTATACATCCCAATACCAGCTTTTTTTGGCTTGTCACAACTACCACACTCCTTGTGCATCCTTTACACCCATCCATTTTAGTAGTAGAAGTAAAAATAGAGAAACGAACTTCCATGATTTTTTTCTCATGGTAGTCTTAAATTACTACTAGGTTCAATTTTGGAGCTCGGTGTAGCATGACGAGAGATCTTACCGGTAAAGAAGAGAAAAAACACAGCAGCAATATGTGTGTAATAGCGGCAGCTGCACTAAGAAAATATGTATAGTCAATAGAGAAAGGAAAAAAAGAATGATGTAAACATGTGGAAGCTTTTATAGGGAAGCCGCAGTAAAAATGCTTTCCGGGCGTCTTTCTCGCGTCCCTTGGGCTGGATTTCAAGTTTGTATTAAAAGAAAAGGAGAAAAGGAAAAGCGATGATCTTGCTCAGAGGGTACTGTACTATCCTTATAAAAAATAGTAATACAACATAAATTGGGACATTGTACACACTTGCGATGTATAAGAATGTACATCTTGTTTTGCGTAGAAAGCATCGTGTATGTGTAGGTATTTAAGAAAGAGTACTGAGGAAGAAGTACATAGGTTTTCATTACATCTTTAAATTAAAAAAGGTCAGCAATTCTAGTGCGTAGTCCGATTCTCTACGAAATGCAATGAAAATCTCGTCTGAATTCTCTGTTCATAAGTTTCTACTGCAAAGTTCTTAACTTTTCAGGGTGGACACGCACAATAGCGAAATGGCTTTTATTGACAGCGAAGTGGATGCCGTCCATCGCAGAAGATGAGAGCGTCTTGATTTCCGTCAAACAAGACTGTTCTCTATGATCAACAAGATCCGCTCTAGAGAAACTCATTGATCGAAGAAATTGTATCTCTCCTGTTCCAATATATACGCCCGAAAATTTAATCACGTAGAGCTTACAGCTCATTTTTTTTGTTACTCGAGGAATTACTCGAAAAGTCATTGATTCACACGTGCTCTTCTATCTATCTCAACGCTACAACAACATTACAAGAGCAACCTACCAAAGTCATGTCACATATATTATTAAACGTATAGTTTTTTTGTATGGAGAAAGCTCATTCAGATCAGATCGGTACGCTCTAATTGTATCGTTAATTATAAATGTCAGATTAGAGGCTCTTCTCAAACTCGAAATTATTACGAATCTCACACACACACTAACAAATTCTATTTTCACCAGGGACTATATTATGTACATGTATTTCTAGCGCAAAGGAAAATCAAAGAGGAAAAGTAATCATCACTCTATAACTTTTCCATATATAATAAATCAGTATTTTATTAGCATCGCCACCACCACCATTATTGGGTCGTGTACGGAGAATGTTTGTGCAGACTTTGTTCCGTCGGTATTTCTAGCTACACTTCTGTCTGGAGAAATTTCCTCGCGGGACGGTGATTGCGATGATCCGAGAAGGGAGAAAAGTTTCTGTGTTGTGTGCAGTTTGGCTATGCTGTAGTGGTCTTTTCGTTCACGTACAGTAAATAAAAATAAATCTTGAGTGAAACCGAACGAAGGGAAAAAATGTATGGATTGGAGGAGAAAAAAGCGCTTTTCCCATCAGGACTCAAATCTATCGGAAAAGCTTCTGGAAATGAACGCAGTTCATACACGAACTCGCCCAGAGAGAAACGCCCTGCTGTGCGAAAAAAGGATTCAACAGCATCAAAGATGATAAAAAAGGTCGAGAATAAATTGATGCTGGTGGTGTGATGGTGTCGTCTTTCATTCGACGCCCCTTCTGCAACCAGATCCCCGCACTATACTTATTTTTTTATTTTTTTGCACACGGGTTGCAATTTAGAATTAGGGCGACGAGCAAAAAATATGTACTGGTAGTATAATAATATGACAGGGTAAAATCCGGAATTTATACTAGAATTATTTGTGTGCGGCCCTCTTCATCATTTCCACCCTTTCAAAGTGAGTCCAAATAATATTTTCAGGATTTTATTTTGCTTGTGTTCACAAAACTGCTTCAGAAATTTCAATTTGTAATTGACAAGTAAAGTAGGAGACAAGTTGACAAATTACAAGAAATACTTCCCATGCAGAACGAGTTCCATTTTTTCTCGATAATTTGATTCCCAGAAAACAAAAGATACGTTAATGCGAATAAATCATAGATATTATTTGACAAATACAACAAACTCACTAAACCAATTTTCGAGATGGACTTATCGAAACTTCAAAGTCAAGCAGTCAAGCACCATCAATACTCGCCGGACAGTTCGTAGAAGGTCGAAAAGAAGGGACATGTTCCATTATAAACCCAACCGTATTTTAGTTCATTCGCTTTTTAAAGGTTCCTGGCAATGTCTACTCCCAACACAACTGAACCTCGCCTTCAGCATTCAAAAACTTTTGTTGTCGAAAAATTGTACATGTAAAAAAAATCTGGACACAATCAATACACAAAAGAGGTAGTTGTCTCTGTCTTGCCGGAACAGCTTTACTTGCTACGCAGAGGCACAGACCATGAAGAGCACACAATGGCTCTGTCATTTCTTTATATTTTTTATGCGGACACTGCAGCAACAGCAATGTCATGTCGAAAACACGTTAGTGTTCTTCTTGCCTTTCGAACATTCCAGCGAATCCATGCATTTGTATTGTGAAATGGTCGCTTTGTTTCAACGATTTCGCAAAAAAAACAGAACAATAGAGAGAAGGAATACAACACATAAGATAACAAATGACAAGAGACGACAAGACTTTTTGTACTGGAGAAGCGGCAACCCCGGAAGGGTATAATAGCGAACTTTCGTAATTTCCCCTCTTCATTTCTTCCGTTCCTTTCTCTCCACCACTGAACGTTATTGGAGTAGGGAGCCCCGTGATAATAATGGCATACACGAGACTATTCCTTTCTGCTCTCATTTGCCAAAAAAATTGGAGTTACCCAGAGCTAGAGAGAGAGAGAGAAAAAAAAACAGATAATACAAAAAAATATGTATACATCACGGTCACTTTTATCTCCCAAATACATTAGTGTACACTGGGGAAACCACAAGGAAAAAAAGAAAGAAAAGTTCTTTGGAAAAAAAAACTCTTCTAATGAGGTGAACCAAAGTTTGATCATTTTGCCCTTTTAATACATAAATAGATACAATGTCCCAAAAATGGAGGCAACACTTTGGTAGGATTTGTGTGTAGAAAATGTGTACTAAATTGCTACTACCATTGAGGGCACAAGAATAAATGTGTCAATAAAACACACTGTATTGGTTTATAAAGTTTTTTGCGGCCGCCTCGTATTTACATTGATCTCTCTACTTTGCCTATCCTAACTTCTGACGCTATTATTACCATTACAGTAGCCAAGCTTTTCTGTCTAACAAGATCTATTTATGGAGGTGAGCTGGAGTTCCCCATTCCTTTACTTTGTTAAACTTGTTCGAAAACAAGGAGAGATGTGATGCGATAACTTACTTGCTTGCTAGCTCCAAAAAACCTCCATTTTAGTCTCTCCATTACTTACAATATATATTGTAAGGAAGAAAAAGTTAAAGCCTCGTCCTGTCAACCTACCTTCTATAAATAAACTGTGCTCACACATTCCACGCGGGGAGCACATGAAGAAAAGCATTTTCCTCCTTTTAACCAGTTCTTTATTTTTTGGCTCGCTCTTTCATTATTATTAGTTGAGGAAGGCATGCCTCCGTACTTGTACTTATACTCCTGCAAGCAAATAACTTTCACTCCGGCTCTCACCACGCGTCGTACTTATAATGATTGTTTTCTCTACTGAGCAGGAAAGGCAAACAAACAAAAACACAATTTGCAGAGATATCATATGCTTTATGGGAGGGAGCGAACACTTACCTAAGCACAATGGGTATTTTATTGTGGAACGTGATTCTCCTTCTGTCTCGTCATTATCATCCCCCGACGTTGTTAAGCACAAGTCTGTATCCCTCTACATATTAGTGAGCTATATTTTTTATACCTTTCGTCGAACAAGAATCTCATAAAAATGGAGCTTTATACGCTGGCATTCTTCTTCTTTTCTCTCTCTTCACTTGACTCGTTCACTGTGCAAACGTAATAAAATATAAAGATCTCTTCTTCTGAAGGCAATAAACTGGATTCAGTTATCAAACATCAGACCCATTAAAACTTAGAGAGAGAGACATGGATACACACACATTCTCATCTTTACTTTTTTGCCTCCTGAAGTCCAGACAAAAGAGGAAGAGCAATGAAGAGAGAAGATACATGAAGTAAAGAAACAGGAATAACAAACCGTTTCTCAATTAACTCTAGCCGGCTCGTTCACCCGATCCTTTTACTTTATTTTCTGTCCTTCTCTCCTTTTCCACCTTTTTATGTAATGTAATGGACCTTCTTATGTTACAAGAGAAATGCCATGACCATTTGCTCTGCATTATTATTGCCGTGTGTCCTCCTCTCCTTCACCGCCATTTCACATTGCTCCAGTCCCAAAAAAAACCAAAGTAAACTGGGAAAGTGGAGCTTCTCGGATGGATTTAGAAGTTGACTTTAAGAACGCTGAATGAAGACATAACAATTTTTGAAAAATCTATGGTTGTACCTGAAAAGGCTCATTTCGGGAAAAAACCTGCCTGAAACATCCCTGCTCAGCCTAAACATAATAATAATAATAATTTTTTTCTTGGTATTTCTTCCTACAAGACTGGTGCTCGTCATTATCATTTCCATCATCATAGTTGTCATTCAGAAATGCTGGAGTTGAATACACTTTTTCCTGCTGCTCGTTCCACCAAGAGAACAAAAAAAACATCGTCCCGGTTGGAAAATGAAATTAGGCATTTTCCACACAACTCAAGTGTGTCTCGTCTCGCCCATTTCCCTCATAATAGAAACGAGGGACAAAAAAAACTAAATGATATTACGGTGGTCGTTTCGTGTTCCACGAGTTTTTTTGTTGGTACATACGTGTACGTGTGCATACAACGTAGCTTAGTTGCTCACTTCTTTTTATCCAGCGGCACACTTTTCTTCTAGGCTCGATCTCGTCGTACGTAATAACAACAGTAGTGCGGAGATAAATAGGAACGAGGTGGCTGTATTTAGTAGTAGTACCTCTCTCCTTACAAGTATTCCATTAATTTAAGATACACAATTATGCTGCTCACATCCGTGCAGAAAGCAAAATGCTGACGTAACATTTTAGTTTCTAGTACTTTTTAGAAAAGGAGACTTTGATGGTGAAAAAAAAATTCTCTCTTGGTTGCGTAAAACTCTGGTTGTTGGGTTCTAATACTATGTACTTGCACGTCAGAAACGGGAAAGTGGTCCTCTCCTTCCTTTTGATAGAGTTTTTCTCTGAATCGAGCATTCCAGAGAAGCGTATATTATATTCTTATTCCTTTGTGTGTGGAGGTTGTCGCAAAAAAAGTAGAGAAGGAATTTTGATTATGCCAGCAACAATGTCTTGTAGTCGCGATAATTCTGTCGTGTTCTGGGAGAAATAAATAAAAAAAAGAGATTCTACAGCAGAGTCTCTGAATTCTTATCTTCCAAGCACATCCGTTTACAACATAAAAGTAATTCTAACAAAAAATAGAATAACAGAAAAATATAATAACAATGTTAACTTCAAAACAAAAAAAAAACTGGGCACAAAACTTGTCCGTTATTTGCATTCCAAAATATGAAGTGCTATCACGTTACAAGATTTTCACTCTGAGAAGCCTACCCCTTTTTTATGAGTGAAATGCGAGTTCATTTTCAAAGTCTTATCCTAGAAAAAAATGGAACAGTTGCACAAAAAGTAAGTAATAATATATCTCTCACTCTGACTGCTGTACACTTCTTTTCCAAATAAAAATATCTGACAATGCATAATAGTAGCTTGGCAAAAAAGCTCTTGAAAATTACATCTGCCTATTTTCTGTCTTGAGGGCAGTGAGGCAACCAGTAAACTATGCAGTATTCCCTGCGACTCCAGCGTCATGCCATTC
Organism: Troglopedetes dispersus; assembly: GCA_027744215.1. NCBI lineage: Eukaryota > Metazoa > Arthropoda > Collembola > Entomobryomorpha > Paronellidae > Troglopedetes > Troglopedetes dispersus. Next base: position 1,974 of record JAHZNF010000009.1, on the reverse strand, counting down.
CCCATTTTTCTTGTGCTGGCTTTTCTCTTCCTTTCTAAATACAAGTGAATTTTACAACGAAAAAATTCTCCGTTTATCTCCCTCAAAAAAAAACACTGCATCATGTAACATAAATACTACCCTTTCCATTGAGAAAAAATTGTCTCGATAAAGTTCGATACATTTCCCGATCAAATCACATCAAACTCACTAACTTTTACTTCATCCTACAGATGGGATTGATGTGACATATACCTACAATGTAATATAATGTGTTTCGATGTCTGACTTCAGTTTGAATAAAAAAACCTTATCCCATTTTCCCATTGATCTTCTTTCGGAATGAAAGAGGAGAAAGCGTAGGCATTTACAATTCCAATATAATGTGAATCACTTCGCTTCACATTACCATTGTTATTTTTGGTGCTACTACTACTACTGCTACTACTGCTGTTGCAGTTGCACTGAAAAAAAATTGCCGAAAGACCAAAACCGTCACTGTAGAAAAGGAAAATGATATGGACAATATCACATAATATGAACGTAGCTTTAGCAAGTTGGCTTACCGGCTACGTTGATATAACATACACACATGTTACAACTAAAATAAGAAATATTCACACAAAATAAAGAACACAAAAAAACCAGTAAGCAAACAAAAGAAGCAACTAAGTTGAGAAGGGGATATCTAGAATGTACTGTCATATACGAAGGGGTATATTATATATAGTGACTGTGAAAAAAAAACGCGCTATCGCAGCATTTGTATTAATAACAGTAAATAGCATTCTTCTCCGAATAAAAAGACTTGGTTCTTGTTCGGTAACGTGTGCATGTGTGGAAAAGGCTTTGTAGAATCAAATCTGTTAGTATTATTATGACGCACGTCCAGTTTTGATGCTTTAGAAAATGCTTTCAGATTTATTAGTCGGCTTGGTCTCCACTTTCGTGCAAAAACGTGTATCTATACATATGTATCTATGCTTATATAAAGACACAAGTAGAAAAGAAACTGGCATGTCAGCTGGACATATCTTTAGTTTGGTCCTTATCACACAATATATTTTTTTGCACACAAGCTCCTCCACACTCCTTGAGGAAGAGGAGATGATGGTGAAAAAATTGGAAAAATGAGAAGTGAACCTTGGAAAATATCTTCCGAAACCGTTTGGCGCTTGTCCAGAATACTTGACTGGATTTGAACAATATAGACGTTACTGCATGACCAAGAGTAGGTCATTTTCACAAAAGAGGAAGGAGGAAAAAGAAAGGTTTAATATTGTGCTCCAGTTTCAGATAAAGACGTACTGGCTAGGGTTTATTTAAAGGAGATTCCAGATAAGATGGACACTGCAGTAATACTCTTAAAGATAATTTGTGTTCCAGTTCATCGGCACTCGGCCGGCACCCACCTAACAATCCGTAGTTTTCGTTTATTTCCTCTTTCTTTAAAAACCAAAAGTGCAAAACCAATCCAATTTTCTTACTTCCTGCCTCAGCCTGAAAACAATTTTCAGGTTGAAAAGGAAGCGACGGAAGCAGATGCTCTGACCCTTGAAAAAAAATAATTTAGATTTTCAGCAAAATGAAAATCAGAAAAATATTGTTATTGAAACCTGCCTTCATAAATAGACTTTATATGTAGCTTATCATAATGCAAGATCAACTTGGATGCGGTTTTTTTCACTTCATTATTTTTACGCCTTTTTGTCTCCAATCTTCCCAACTCAAATCACATCATAGAACACTTTTTTTGTTTCCACAATGAAAAAGGTACGAAAGGGAAAGTTCTTTCCTCTTTATGCTCTAGATAACACACGTCCATTAGTGAGTGATGATGAACTGGTGTGGGGTTTAGTGGTCTGATCAAAAGGAGGAGAAACTCATACAATTAGACGCATCAATGGTACAATTGGCTCACAGTTGGACCAGAACTGTTTCATTCCTTGACCTCCATAAAAAACTTTTATTTTCTCTCCAGGATTGAAAAGTGGG
>JAHZNF010000008.1:0-11816 GCA_027744215.1 Troglopedetes dispersus | reverse complement strand
AGGACTTTGGGATTTTGTTGGAATTGTTGAATCACATGGAACACTTTTTTTGGTACAGTTTTCTATTCAAATCACCAAAAAAATTTATATAGACTAATAAAAACTGGAATGTTGTGAAATGGACACACACACACATCAGAACAAAAAAAGTGTTTCAAGGTTGGAACTACCCATAATTACGGAAGCTCTGTTACTGTGGACACAAAAGCCATACATCTTCCCTATTAATTTTATAGCCATCATTTTTTAGATTATAATGCTTGATAAATTTATGGCTTATTAATGGATTCCCTGGAGGGTCGAGAGAGATTTTCATGATTTACAGAAATATATTATATTAGAATATATGAGTGACTTTTTATGGAAGCAACAGATTCCAACAAAAAAAATATGTGGGGTAATAATAATAATGGACACATTTATTGTATGGGGATATAATTAAAGAGGAAAAAAAATGTTTGCACCACTTTACCTTGTACACTACTGGGAAATATTATAGCAGCTATCAAAACAACGTATCCGAAGGCCATTACAAGAGGCGGATGGCCGAAAGGCCGTCCCTGTAAAAAAAAACAAAAATAAAATCACAGCGTCACATTTAGTCCTACAACTGTAAAAGGTGAAAAATTAAGCAACACAAAATAATTAATGAGTGCAGTAGTGAGCACAAATAATTCTACTTGTAAACTTGGAAGCACTTAATTTTCCTCACAAAAAAATATAACTTGAAATATCCAACTATTTCCGGTTGCGCAGACAGATACAAATAATGCATACAAATGCACTTGTCACAGAGTCGAGCTCCAGCACCGATGCCACCGCAAATTACAGTGAGAATTGTAACACAGATGAAGACTATCAATGGACAATAAAGCAAACGTCACCTCAGCCATTTTAGCTGACGATTACTTTTTTGACGATATTGGAAGTATACTGTTGTGGAAATGCACTCTCAGGCTTGTGCAATAAATATTATTGTGGCTACGAGAGTAGGTACGTATTATAGCGATAGCGCACCATAATAATAAGTTAAAAAATTTGCAGTGGAATTTTCATAGTCGAGTTTGAATCAAAAATGCATACCGTGTGCTTTCATCAAAAACTTCTTTTTTGCTTTTTGGTAGGAAACTGCATGAATTTACAAATGCATCCAACAAAGTAGAAAAAGGATGATTGAAGTGCATGGACCAGTATTTAAGGTTTTGCTAGCTTGTTTGTGGTCATAATTTTGAAACAGGGATAGGGTGATATTTTAGACTTTGACACATGTGCAAAAGAATGTTATGATTCGTATTTAATAATTTCCCAAAATTAATGTTCTACTCCATGTCACCGTCATTCTCATCATCATCACGTTGTGCATCCAATTGACACAGAAACATAATGTGGACATTTGTGTTATGCACATGTATTTAAATAAATTGGTGATTTATCCTTCAGGACACCAGAAAAAAGCAGGATGAGCAGAGCAGAGATATACTTTGCTTTCATATCTTTTGTCATAGAAATTCATTCATTAAAAAAATATGTATGTGTCTATATGCATCGTCATCCTCATGCAAATGAGATGATAACCTCATAATTTTCTCACGTACTTCCAGCGACCAATATATAAGCCTACAAAAGAGTGTATGTACAATACCAATTTCCATTTTTTTTTTTTTCAAAAAAAAAAAGGAGACATTTTGTCACGTTGGGATTTTAAAAAAACTATACAGAAGCAATTCCATAAACTGAAAGTGTACCAGGGCAAAGTTTATTTGAAACTGTGAAATTCACCTTTGAAGTTATTATAGCAAAACTTCACAGATAAACAAAATTATGACTTGGGTCATGTTGCATTCACGAGAAAAAAAAGTGCATTGTCATCTCTTTTCCAAACTGTAGAGGTGTTCATTACATTCAACGTTGAACAGGCAAAATTATAACTTTTTTTGAAGGGAATGGAAAATCGCACAAAACAATGAATAAGTCACGTTCCACACTTTTTACCATGTTAGCCAGCGAATCAGCAAAAAAAAATACTGGAAGTGCATCTAGCACCTTGTTTTTTTTTGCCACGGTAAGATTTTGTATATTATGCACAACACACAGAGACTGGGTGTGGTCACTTCAAAACTTTTATTTTTGTGAAAAAAAAGTAACATGCTTTACTAATTCCACTCATACATATATTTATGCACACCATTGCGCATCACTGTACCAAACAGATTATTAACATAGAGGAACAATGAGGAAGCAAAAATCCTATTATGACCGACCACCACACGGACACATAGACCATTTGCTGGCTTCACTTTAATGGATACATTTTAATTTAGTGGAGGACGATGATGGTATGTAGTAAAGTGGGGAAAATTCTCAGAAAAGATGGGACGCATCACATCGCATCACACAAAAAAGGCATATCATACACCCTTTTACAACTGCTCCAAAAATCCAACCCTGCCAAAATTTGCAATTCAGAAATAAAATGTGCACAAAAGTAATGTGCACACATTTTTCATACATTTTGAAGGAGTGCGAGCAGACTGAGCACACAATATTGGAGAGACTCCTTCCATTCTGTTCAGCTTCCCTAGAGCATGTGTCTTATTATGGGTTAACTTCCGGTTTTTTTTCTATAATCGTACCAGCCTCACTCTAGAAAAAAAACCGGTAAGTGCAATTTCACCGCTGTTTCCTCCCAAGTAATATCATAGATATGAGTATATAAAAAATAAAAGAAAATTTCCGCAGGTAAGACTTTTGTATTCCTTATTCTAGCTTCCTCCTTCCCGTCTCAAGTCTCAAGAGTGGCTAAAAACACGATAATTAACTTGACCGGATTTCCCTTCCTCTTCCGGTGTTTTAATTTAATTCAACTACAAATATTTCCATCTTAAAATGACTTTAGATCAAATTGCTTCCTGAACCTAAGATGTTTAAATTTATGGAGAAAGGTAGGTGGAGGAAGGGTGTACTTAATTGGTTCATTATGAATTAATAGTGGAAGTGTCTCCCCAGGAAAGATTACCATAAGGTTTAGCAAAGTGAACCTCTTTTGTACCAATACATAATTTTAATGGTTATGTGGCACGCAGAGGTGACTCCGCTTCATGATTGATCGTTAGAGTTAGCTTACGATCCCGACGCTATTTACTCTTCTTGTTTTGTATTCCTCCTCATTCACTTCCTGTATAGAAGTTGTATCCATCCAAAATGGAATGAATAGCTTCAAATATAAAATTGGAAAGAGGCAGAAGGACATTGACAGTTGGTATGTGTGTGTGTTCCTCCTCCTCCTTCTCCTCTCTAAAGTTCGATATGTCATTCTTGTCACTTGATTTACTTTTTTTTATGGTTGTGAGGGTGGTGGGCGACTACGTTTCGTTACATATGTGTACACTTATACGTATTTTGTCATTGTTAGGAAAAATCACGAGAGCACTCACTAAAGTCAGCTCTGAAGTGGACATAATTTTTATTTTCTGAACAGTGACCAAACATATCAAAAATTGAACCCCTCGAACAATCTACGACGCAACACGGAGGCTTCACGGTCTTTTTTAAATTTCACTGTTGGAAAAAAAAGAGAAAATGGTTGCATGCAGTCTTCATTGTTGTCACCAAAAATATATGTGTCCAATAATAAAAAATAAAGGTTTTTAGTGTTTTTTGCCCTCAATGTTTTTTTTTACTTCTGTGAATGCGATCATCGACGGAACATCGCCCTATTACGAAGGGGAATTCTGCTTTTTTGTGCTAAGCCATTTCACTACTATGTAGTCACTATTTGGTCACAACGTATTTTTTTTACAAAAAATTGGTCACCAAAATATTTATCAAAAAATTAACGCACGTAACATCACGTTTTCAAGTTGTAATGCTGAACACACAGGTTCACCATTCATCATAATCCTACATTATGGTGAAGTGATAAGAGCGTGAATGGATGAGTCTTTTCCATTCACCTCGGTTCGTTCAACTTCACAATAATCTTTTGCCAAGGGATGTTATGCGCAAATAGGATTTCGTGATGGAAAGGTTTCTTGCAAAAAATCTATAAATACATTTTTTTATTAAATTGACAATAAGCTCATCTCCGAGTTGATAAATGTTGAAATTATTCTGTCTGGCGCCAGCTATACACTTTTCATTATTCTTTTTTGAGGTTATCCAAAAAAAGGTGAGGTTATCCATAAATAGCTGTATCCATTTAGAACTGATTGATCATTAAGTTAACCCATTTCCTTGTGAAAGAATGTATACCAATTTTATTCCAAAGGTTAGCACACAAAAGGTGTTGCGCACCCCTGAACCACATTTCATCATCCCTTCGAGTTTAATTAATTGATTGATTGTTAATTAATTTTGACCCAGATTCCTTTGTATTACACAAGTGAACACACTTTGCTTTGTGTCAACAAATCCAAATGCAAATATAAATATATGACTTTTTTATTTATGCTAAGGTTCTTGGATTTTGATTCATTCACTAATCAGCTCGAACAATGATTGTGAGTTAATCCATTAATTCTCAACTCCATAAAATTGTTGTCACTAGGTAGACCCTGTTCCGTTCATCGAACATCTATCAATGACTACCTTCCCGCACAGATAACAAAAGAGGGGAAAAGGAAGAGGTGGTTAGTCAGGCAGGACACCGTTTAATTATTACGACAATGACTAACTCTTTTTTTTAGATGGAGCGAACGTATTAATTCTCTTTTTTTGGAATTACGTCTGGTCAGGTGAGTGAGTGAAGGAAGGAGAGCCTCGTCGTGAATTAACGGAACTCATAAATAATTGGACACGGACGCACACACAACAGGTCCCTGTAACACCATCATTATTCCTGTAATCAACTATAAAAAGGTAAAATAAAGCCAGCATAGCAGCTTCTATTGCTCACCTGCACGTCAAAGTAGTATTCCCGGATTTTTTGGGGAAAAAATATGTGCATGCATAAATAATCGTCTAAAGTTTAAAAAAACAATGTTTTTTTGTAGAGAAGGGAGGACAAGTGAGAGGCCGTTTCGAATTCACATTGAATAAAAAATAAGTACATCAGTGCTTCAGTTACCACAACTGAATAATAATACTAATAATAATAATGCGACAGCTTCATAAAAAAAATACACACATGTGTGTAGTATAAATGTGTGTGTACATAGAATGGAGAGAACGGCGATTTCCGTTTTTCCTCTTGTTTCGTGCGCGTTTTATATATACATTTTTTTGCAGGACAGGAGAAAAATGGGAGCAACTGACAACTTGATGATGATGGTGATGGAGGACTCAATCCAACCAGACCAATGTGTACGCTAATAATCATGATGATGATACTGTACACATAATTTTATTTAATGTGATGCACTACCCTCAAACCAAACAGTGTCCCTGTGTGCCTTTCCGAAAAGATTCGATTTAAAAAAATATGTATGTATATATTTATAGTGTATCAAAAACTGCTCCATAAATATAACTCTTTTTTTGTCTAATATGGAAAAGTAGCCCTATATAAAATGCCAGGTTGCATTATACTGCGCTTTTTTTTCTAGAGACAGCTTCATACATAAAAAATATTATCCTATTTTGACTCAAATAATAGGGTTCAAACAATACTTGATATGTCTCCTGGTTTTTTTAGATAGCTTGCTCTTCACAATTCGATGAAAATTTTTATGGTGTGTCGGTGTGTGTCCGTATAGGTATATATAAGCACACACACTATGTGATCGACCACTGCTGGTCAGTATGTAAGAATGAAAAAAAAAATTGCAGTGGCAGTAGCAATGACTCGATGATGATGATGATGGTGGTGGTGGTGGTGGTGTGCATGATGATGAGCAAGCGCCACTGGAGCGGAACAACAAAATAGCTTTAAAAAATTATTATAAAACTACGTGTGGAAATAGTTCTTATTGTTCGCTGTACCGTTTACAATATTTCTATATAACGCGATTGGTGCCGTAGTCCCGTGTCTTTCTTTGTCTTCACTCGTGAAGGGTTACATTTTCTTTCTTAAACGGTTCTATAAAATGATGTACATAATTTCCGGAGCTTTCGAACGAAGAACTGTATTCATTATTTTTTTTACAATTGTAGCAGATGAAACAGACGAACAAGGTGATCAATTGGTTCAATTTAATGAATCCAATATTTCTCTTTTTTTACTGTACGGAGGACACTCATCAACCAGTCGAAAAACTAGATAAATATTTAAAAAGGCATACCTATTCATGAAACTTTTTGGGCTCCACAGTCCACCCATGCAGGCATGCATACATCTTTGTGTGCAAGCAAATTAAATATTGCGACAGTTGCAGCAAGGTTTAGTTAGAGAATTTAGAATGTGGCTATTTAAAGGGAAGGTAGACGAATTGTGTTTTGTTGTTTGAAATACAAAAAAAAAAACGTTGTTGTTGTGTGCGACGTAACGTTCGTATTACAAAACCCTTTACTGTTCTCCCTCGGTGAAAAGATATTTCATGATAATGATGACGTTGATGGGGATGCTCAATCCCAAACAATATTGTTGAGACAATAATGTGGCATTACAATGACCCCCAACAGTAATCAAATTATCATGATATCATGTGATAAATCATATAATAGGTACACCACCACCACAGTAATACGTATGTATACGTTGAATGCACCCTAAACAAAAAAAAACCTAACCAAAGAGTGTAATATTTTATTTTTTTGCGCACATTCTAATAGATTTATTTTTTTGAGGGGACTGTCCTAAAAAATATCTCCGTGGAAAATCTGCATTTCAACTATTACTCCATAAGTATACCCAAATGCATGGAGAGGGTTTTGCGAGTGTGGAAAAAACTAATAAAAGGGTTATTCTTGCTCACGCTTGCTTTTTTGTGTGAGTGCTGAGATGACCTATTATAAAATTGAATGTGGGCATGCATACCAGATCACTCCGTTTTTTTTCTCTTTTCTGCAGACATATTTCGACCCAACAAAAATTTTGTTGTTGTGTGGTGGTTCGAAAAATACCATGGTATTTTGTAAGGATGATGATGCAACAAGTATTTGTTGTCTTTTTTTTTCTGACTCGATCAAACAGGAAATGATTGTGGGCACATACACGGCAGCCAATCCAATCAAGTGGTCTCCCAGTCGCGTATTCTCTTGTCTTGTCGTGACCACCATCATTACAATTGCGTTATATGTATAAACACAAAAAAAAGTTGATGTGGCTGACCTGATCTGGCCTTTCAAATTTTTAGTAAATGCCAATAAAAAACGTAATTCAATCGTGTCTAACCTCACACATGTATTATTATTATCGTCGTGGTAAAAATAAACAACAATGGTGATTAAGAGGTATGCCCTGGGTTTTTTATTCTAGCAAAAATCTGACACCTCGGTGACGTCGATGTTGAAACAATAGAAAGCGCCCAAAGTAGGTGGGTTTTTTTTCTGGTGGCGGGTATGTGAAATAGGAACAAAATATGAAACATGGTAATTATTAATTAGCTACTTATTCTCCCCAAAAATTTCACAATCAGGTGATGAGTTTCTCATGATAACAAACAGTGATGATGAATTGGTCTGAAGGCTGAATAATGTATTAATGATGATGGTAAATACTAATGAGTGCACTACAGATATATGTTATCGGAGAAGTGAGGCATGAAGGGATAAAATTCTGTGAAAAACTTTGTTGTTCTTTTTTCTTCGAATTGTTGGCAAAGAGGATTTTGGAGAAAGTAGATCAGTAATACATGCACATATGTAATTGTCGATCCTTGAAATGAAGAAAAACAAATTAAGATTGCATGATAAGTGATGCGTAATGCGGATATTGGAGATAGCTGATTAATGTCAAATTGCGCTAAGATGGTGAGAATTAGCACAAGTGGATTTCCGAGAGAGCTACTCACTCTCAGGCTGAGTATGGATTTCACCAGGATTTTCTTTTTTTATGGGGTGAGGGAGAGCACTTATTACAGGTTTAATATTATGGAGCATGATATTTAATGCAACAAAGAATTAGGGTGAAACTACTCGAGTAACTAATGACGCATGAAAGAGCCTGAAGGTTGTTCGTTATATAATCCTCTGTTGTCAATTTTCCTTGATATGAGCAAAAAATTTTATTAAGCCTCCCCCAGCTCCCGAGTGGTGCGAACCAATTTGTCCTTTCACTGAAAACATTACGGTGCCACAATTTCTGCTTGGTTGAGCCTATTTATGGTCCTTCTTCTTAAAAAAAAGGTAATCACATTTTCTAAAAATAAGAAGTATCGCTCACGTGACCATCCGCGCAAGCTGAGCAGAGAGAAACACTAGAAAGGTATCTGAGGAAAATCTTAGAAGACATTATTATGCTTCCATATTTTTTTTTGCTCTGGATCAATGGCAACATCTGCTCTTCCACATTATGGGCAGCCTACAAAACTACCACATTATTCATGGTTCTTTAGTTGAACTGAAAGAAAGCAACTGCTGGGCTCTCTCTCTCACTTCACCTGAGTCCATGATTTAATCTCGAAAAAAAAAGAAGTTAAGGAGGTTTCTCGCAGTCGCGTAAGTCAACGTGGACTACAAAAAAGCCAGTTCTAAGCTGTGAGGTTTTATGTAAAGCCTATTTTTATAAGAATGAAAGCAAGAGCATAATACTCGATAAAAGAACGAATATGGTTGGGAAAAGCTGGTTTCCTGATATCTGATGACGGGGTAACCAGAAGCGCTCCCCATCATTGGTTGAGTCAAGCCCCATCTCATTCTCGAATTTACAAACTGAAGGATGAGACCGTTTCCTTCTTCAAGAACAAAGGTTGGTAAAAGGAAGGAGCAATGCGTGCCATAACTTCGCTGTCTTTGTTCCGTCAGATGATGATGATGATGGTGGTGATGATGTGAACAAAGAATTTTGCAAGTGAGGTGTTCCTCATCGTCAGTAAGCGTGCATGTGGAAGCTGCTTTGTGAAAATGGATGCTATGAAGTTGAACATTTTGTTTGCTTACCTTTCTCCTGGCTCTCATTATGATTCCCCTAAGAAATGTCCAAGTTATTCCAATACTTAATTTTGCACACAGTTTAGCAAATAAAATTTGCATCAGTGGTTGTGATAAGTCTGTCTTCCTTAAAGATGGAGTATTTCCCACTCTTCTGTTTATTTATTTCTCTTTTGCTCAGTAATTCCAACCAAAACAATATTCTTCAAGGTTTGTCACTTATTCTTAAATTAGTTCACTGAATTTTTTAAAAAAGATTTTGTGACACTTGAAAAGTTGCCAACACCAGGAAAGTATATTCCTTTTAAATACCAAATTCTATATATATTTTTTAGAAATATTTTTTGTTCACATCACTCAGTAGATTTCACCTGTCTGCAACAATGTTAAAATAAAAAGGAAAAAGAGAGCAACGATAATGACGGCAATAATAATCAGGGAACATGATCAATCATTATATCAGCAACAATGCAACAACGACAACAGCACACACACAATATTTCGACAGTCTTCCTCCATGTAGAATTATAATAACTATTATTTTTTTTATTGTTGCAGTGTGGCACAATAGAGTGCAAAGTAGGTTGCTCAGTCGCTATAATAATGTATTCCAATATTTTTTTGTGGCTCTCCCGAGGAGAGAGCGCGCTCACAGCTCACACACACTGCTGTAAATAGGTATTCAGTAACTGGGATTCCAAAAAAAAAGTATAATGCACACTATTCAGTATGGACACTGGTTTTGCATATCAGCGACAAAAATGAGTTTTGATGTGAACCACTCGAGTTTAGAAAACGCACTGGGGATTGTGCGCGTCGGGAAAAGAATGGATATTATGAGAGTGTAAATAATTGTTTGTCTGTAATGATCTAGGAAAATAAAATAGAAGCTCTGTACAATCACTGCTGATTCACTTTTTTTTCGTCAGTCCCCACATCCCTTCCAACCCCCATCATTCTGCTGATCAACCCTGGCGTATTCCGTGCAATGCAATAAAAAAAATAAAGAGGAAGTTGGGATATTTCATGCTCTGGATTGGATTAATATTATGGTCGAGGTAGAATGAAGAAGCCCCCTCGCCAAATTCCTTTCCTGTTCTCCCCCCAAAAAACAACAATTGGTGTGTGTGTGTGTGTGTGTGGAGAGTATGTCTGGGTTTTGTGTGCTCACGACTTACTTCCTGTGTCCACCTCTCCTCGTCACCATAAATGTGATCATTGACTGCCACCCTAAATCAGTGTAGTGATTCAGGTAATTTTGAATGCATCTCTCGAGTTTAGTGTTTACCTACCGAGTCCAGTCAACCTAAAAGAGCAACTCGCTTCCAACTCTATTGTTGCACACACACGTTAATTGGGAAAATCTAATAATGCTTGTTGCTTTACCATTGTGAATTTTGAAGTACTACTTTTTGTTCAATGTCTCCATAAAAATATAAGCCTAATACGTTCCTTATACGCACATTAATGGAACTCTAGCATTCGAAGAGCACAGGGATTTGAAATGTATACCTGCTGCAGTTCTGTATAAAAATTAAGTGTGCCACCCGATTTTATTCATTTGATCTATAATGAAACTAATAGCGCGGAGTCATACTGTTTTTTTTCTAGTTTTGCAGCAGCGTGGAATACCACGTCATAAAAACTCTGTAAAACATGGAGCGAACCATCATTACGTGCAGTACAGTTGGAAATGCATAATACACTTGTTGAATATTTTTTGTGCAGTCATTCACAGTCGTTGTTGTGGTCATTAATCTCATCATTCCAAACCGAAATAATATGCTCGAGTGTGTGTTGTCTTCACAGACAAAACATGAAAAATCGAAAAACCCTTTTGTACAAGTTTCTCAACCCCTCCGATCCACCACGTCATGCTAAAGCCTTGCGTTAGAGTTATAACAACGTTCCTGTCCATTTTAAAACGTTACTGGTTTTAGTTAATAAAGCTACAGTCGTCCATTTTTTATATTTTTGGGTAGCACTTTAATTAACTTTATGCAAAGTGGGGTTCCCTTTTGGTCGAATTTTGCACCTGACCAGTAAAGGGTTTTTGGAACACCCCGAGCTTCACACAGCGCTACTCCCTGAATAAAAGTTGATGCTACTGTGATGCTAGAAATAATAGTATTGTTAGGATGTTACCAAGCAAAATGTTTTGAGGTGGAAGTACTTTTGAAACGTTAAGCCTCTTGATAAATCCCGAAAGTAATATTTTTTGGCCTCATCATTAGCTTGAAAAAGGTTTCTAGTTTCTCTTCGTGACTCACCATAAATACGAATTGGAGGAGGATACGTGCAAAAAAAGTGAACCTGTACCGCACTCCACTAGATCATTTGTTTGCCTAGAAAAACTGTTAGGAATGAGAGGATGAAGCGAAAGAAACATATGTGAAGCGGGGTACGTTGTTGCACAAAATCTGTTCTTTCTTTTGTTCTTCCCTAATTTTTAGCAGGAGGAAGTATGTCGTAAAATTGTAGTTTGAGATTCCAGAGGTCTGATATGACTAATGAATTCCAGTGAAATTAAGAAACAAAAGAAATCTGATTCAAATCTAAAAAATAAATAAGAATCTCTGTTTGTTTTATTTTTGGGGCTTCTATCTACTTTGTGCAATTTAAACTATCTACGATATTCGCAGGCATGTTTAGGATTACATCGGGATTTTTGGTCAATTCGGTTTTATCAAGTAAATATACTTGCATTAACAATGTCGATAACAAGTCATACTAAATACAAAATCAGTAATAAATGACGTACAGGAAATTCTAATAAACATTTGAATTTGTAGGGTAATTAATGACTAAAGCCCGGATTCTTATGAAAAATCATATTCACTGTGGTTAGT
>JAHZNF010000007.1:0-17004 GCA_027744215.1 Troglopedetes dispersus | reverse complement strand
GGATAAAAAATAGGAAGCAACATATATTTTTTTCAGGGGAAAATATATTAGAGGTTCCCTAAAAGGTGTATGTAGTAGCTTTGTTACAACTTATTTTTTTTATTTTTAGCTTGTATTTTTAGTGAATTGTGCACTCTGTTTCCTCTGACATTTTAGCACCGAAGATATATCTGGAATGACTAAGACAAGGGAATAATGGTGGCGGTGAAAGTAAAATAAAATGCAACAGCTCCATCACCATTTTGTGACATAAGACGGGACAAAATTATTATGCTAAAACCTTGAACCCTCATTAAATGCAATGATTAGCACGATATGCGCTAATAGCAGTGAAGGTGAATGTGGTAATTCTACTGAGTTCTCTTATATTTTTTTGCTAAATATGGTCACATTTTTTTCAATTTACTACAGTGACGATGAAGACATCTTTATAAGTGTGGGTGAGTGAGCATGATCACGAAAAAAAAAGTTGTTGTTTCGCTAATGGCTTCAGATAAAGTTGAATGGGAGAAGGAAGGAGAAAAAAGTGCTCTTAATTTAGTCCTTTCAGGATTGATGTAACCACGTAATTTTGTTGTTCGTGCTCGCTTAAAAATTTTCTTTGGAGTCTTTGCTTCTCGTTTTCTCTCCGAAAATGCATTTAATTTAAAGAGGAGCGGAGCGCTGTTGGAGGATATATTTATATATCGTTTTTATCTTATTTACTTTCTCTCTGGAATTGAGTGGAAGGGAGAGAGAGAGAGAGAGAGAGGCGGGTTCAAGTTGTTGTGGCAGTAATACATTAATAAGTCGAGAGAAAGTGGAGAAGGATGACACAACGAACATAATGTGTGTAATCATTAAAGTCACGAGAAACAACACTTCCCATTTTATATATTGTGAGCTGCTTGAAAAAAAACTTTTATATTCCATATAAAACATACATTTATTTCTTGGGAGTCAAGTGGGTCGTCCTTTTCGTGTGGTCGTTATTTGCCGGCAGAAAGGGGAAAATATACGAGAACACGAGTTTTCATACGACGTCTGCTCCCTCTTTTCCATGTCCCTCTTGATTTAAAATAAACCTGAGCTACCTGGCCTGGCGACCCATAATGTCCACTTTTTTTGCACTCAAGAGTGATATAAAATACAAAGACGAAAGTTTCACGAGAGCAGAAAAAAAAGTTGCTTCCAACAATTTTTTTTGGAAAGAAAGAAAGGGCTCCGAGCAAACTGACCTTTGCCCTGCGTAGCACACTTTGTGTTTGTTTTACGAAAAAAGGGTTGTAATTTATACTTTTTTTTCTGGGGTAAAAATTAATGAAAAATGGTAATGCTTTTGTGTTTTCTTTTTTTTTCAAATTGGCCGCCAAGGTAAAAAAAGTTTTTTTTTGTCGCTGCTACATCAGACATGAAACAAGTTTGGTGCATGCAATTCACAATGGTTTGTGTGTGTGACAAAACCAACCAGGAAACCATAGCGCAATATTTTGTTAAGTACCTGAGTTTTTTTTTCTCGGCGGAGGTTATAAATGAATTAAAAAGTGAAATTAGGAGGGAGCTAGCTCGCACATAAATTTAATTTCATTAAATGTTAAATCCACTCCTCCGTCTCGTTATATTCATTCTTACTTTACTATATGCACCTACAATCCGACAAGGATAAGCAAGAAAAAAAAACATGTTATAGAATCTTACTTGATCCGAGGTAGAAATGTCTCCGTCTTCTCTGTCTGTGCTATTTTCTCCTCAAGATTCTCACAATTGACTCTTTTTTATCTGGTTTCCCAGGATTGAATTTAGGCTAACGAGGTTATACAATATATTCCACGCGGCGATTCCAACAAAGTTGTGCACTCTTCGTTGAAAACACGAGCACCACGAAAACGCACTACCGTAACTTCATTTCTGGAATCGTTGTCCGGGTTCAGCTCGTACAATCTTTCTGGATATCTGTGTCACATCTCTTTTGAGTTGATCATCATCACATATATCCAAGATGACGGATGCGGGTATTATATATATAAAATCTTATTTTCTTGACTCACTTCCCTTCTCCTCTTTGGTTAATTAGTGGAGAAAAGGGCGACAATGGAATTGTCCTGGCGGTTCCTTGCACGTCTTCTTCTCAACACGTCAGTGGAACGGAACAAGGTGTCTATTGTCTCTTTCTCTCTTCTGTGAAGCAAGTTCCATAGAAAAAAGAAAATAGTTTTTGCCTGTCGGTCTCTCTTTTCGAGTCTTATCAGCATAGAACAAGAGTCACGTGCTTTCCTTTTGAGGGATGTGGTGGTGGTGACAATTTGCGTTGAGAATGGTGTGTAAGCTCGCCTCTATTGATTTCTTTTGGGGCTGCGTCCCCAAACAAAACTTTTTTTGTGCACAACAACTGGATCAAAACACTTGAAATTTTTGTGCTCCTTTTCCGAGATAAGAAAGAACACAGAAAGAAGATTTTGATCATGTGTCTTGTTCAGCTTTGTTGGAAGAACATGCTTTCATCAATAAGTTTCGGGGGACGTGCGAGAGAAAACTCATTTGTGGACCTTTTCTCCGTCTGAAAGTACAACAACAACAAAAAAAAACATCACAATTACCAGGTTCATTTACATAGGAATACTTTTATATATAGTTTTTGGGAGACTTTCTCGATTGCAAATGGTAATAGGGAGAGTTTTTTCTGGGGTGTTTTTGCTCAAATAAAAATGAATGATAATGCACGTGGAGCACGTTCTCTTGTTTTCGTATCACTTCTTCAGTTCTCTTGATCCCATTCTTATTTATTGTGATTATTGTAAAAGATCTGAGATGAAAAGTTTGGTGGTGGTGCACTTGTAAAATAAAAAAGCTTATCCTGAAAGCCTTTTCCCAGCTTTCTCCATCATTTATTTATATTTTCTCATTTGCTTTTTCGGAAACGAAGAAAATGCGCGGGTGGAGCATATCATGAAATGTGTGGACAAGTAACATTTTTTGTATGTATTTTTGGAAGAAGACAAAAAAGAATTTCGGATGCCTTTAAACTGCCTTGCTATTTATCTAGTATTATATTTGTGTCCTTTGGTCTTCCAACTTCATTGAGTGAGTACAATGACGTCAATTTTTTTTCTTGGGAAGTGTTCCACACAAAAAAAAACATAGATTCTTGTTTTTGATACTGTTGAATATGTGAAGGAGTAGTAGTGTGTCGGATGGATGATGATATGGAGAGAAGAGCAACAGGAATAAAAGTAATGATAATAGATGAAGAAGAAGAAAAAAGTTTCTTGTGTTTTTCAGACTTGGCGTTTCCTAAGTCAATATTATGTACTCTCACTTTTTTTTATTGTGGAAACGGCGGAATAAAACTTTATTTATTTTCATTGCGCTGACAATCTTATATTTTTATTTACGCAACTTTCTACTTTATTATGTGGAGTAAAGTGAGTCTGCGAACACTCTTCGTGTTCCCGCCACATATATGTACATTTTTTTTATCTTCGTGGAATCCTGTCTGCTTTCCATACCCATAATAATATTACATCATACATGTATTATTCAATTGTTTTTGTTCTTGACTTGCTTTTTTGTTCTTGTTCCAGCTACATAGTACTTTCTCTCTTTATTATTGTTTTTCTATGGTAAAAAAAATTCTTTTTTTTTTTGTTCAAAGTGATTTTTTCGCTCTTTTTGTTTTGAACAGGAATTTTGTTGTTTTAAAACCAAATTCACTTTGTATATTTTCATTATATCAGTCCCACACCTTTTTACTTGTCGTAGGAAGAGCGAAAAAAAAGCTTGAGTAGAAGAGATAGATAAATTCTTTGAATGAATAATAGAAATAGAATAAAACCGCGTTTTTTTAAAGCTAGAATCTGTGGCGCACACACACACACACACAAAAGGATGGTGAGGCTTTGAAGACACTTTGTCTTATGATCGGGTTTCTCGTGGCTTTTTTTAATTCAGTGTGTGTGTGTGTTTTTTTTTGTTCCATCTTTGGGAAAAAGAAAAGTCTGGTTTCGTCTCTGAGACAATGCGGATGATGATGAAAAACTTTTTTAATTTTCCCTGAACATCAAGTCAGACATGAGTTGAGTGGGTTTCCGAATCAAAATGGAGGGAAAAAAACTCTTTCACTAACATAGATCTATCTAACATATATATGCCGGAGTGGCTTTCAATCTCCTTTGTTTTGGTTAAGAATTATATTCCGTTTTCAAATGTAAATCCTGTTCCCTCGCATATTTTATAGGCGTTCCTCCTTCCTTCCTCGTAAAAAATAATAATCTGGACGGGGCTGCATCTCATTAAATGTGTTTCCTTCGGAAACCAATCGGATTGCGGAATTCAAATTGAGCGTCCAATTAACAAGTTTCCTTTGATATTCTTTTATAAATACTCACGTAAAAAAATATAAATAGCGTGCGTTCAGTTGCAGAAGTCCACCTAAACTATAATACTTTTCTCTCTTTTTATGTCATTCCTTTTCACTTCTCAAGGGGGTCTCTCTTCTTCCTCAATTAGCGCAGCTTTTTGGCAGAAATAGGAATTACTGCAAAAACAATGTGAAAATAATTTCTACAAAAAAGCAAGGAGTCCCTCTCACAAAAAAATATCCAGTAATTATGGAGCAAAAACAGGGGAAAAGATAAGAGTGAAAATACACTTACTACACACAACACAACTTATATACACACACTGGAAGGGCTCATCGATCAGAGCAAATTGTGGAATTGTGATAGTTTCCCGTAGTTTTCTGGAGAGATGATAAAAAAATTGTTCTGCTAAAAATTTCCCCCCTTCTTCTAATAACTTTTTTTTTCAACAAGTTGCTCTCTCTCTCTCTCTCTCTTTTCACTCCACTTAGATAGATGTGTGTTTTCTCCTCCGAGTTTTTTTTGGGTTTCTGCGGAAAGTCCTTTTCTTTCTTGATACTTTTTTTTCGGGTTTTCACTCTGATCAACTTCTCATATATGTACCGGAGGAAAAAGAATGTAGGAATGAAAATTATGGAGTAAAAGTTTCACTCTCAGAAGGTTGTTAGGTGGGATGGACTTAATTCATTTCGGAATTTGCCAAGAGTGCAACTATGCACTTGTTACAGAGAAGAAGGAAGGAAGGAGAGCCGAGTGAAAAAAAAAGTTGATGGAGCTAGCGAAACCGCACACACACACATAAAAATAACTTGCCATTTTGTCATATTACTTTAATACTCTGAGAAAAAAAAATTCCAAGTGGGAAGACCAACTCTCTGTTTTTTTTTCTGTGGAGCAAAATAGTTCTCTTTTTTTTTCAAGAAGAATACTACCAAAAGTAAATAAGTATACGGCTTCTACACAGAGCGGAAACTTTTTTTTGGGAGAAAAGTTCACACAGAGCAAAATATATTTTCCACTTCTTTTTTTCCTACTTAATTGTTATTGTGGCTCTTTTACACACACGTTTTATTTCTCAGATTAGATAGTATTTTTTTGTGGAAGTAGACACAGCAGCAGCAGCTTGTCCGTGTGGCCAATGATGTTGTAATAAGTGGCACTAGTTTTTTTTCCTTTGTTTTTCAGACAAGGAATATATTTATAGAAAAAAAACGGAGGAACAGCGGAACAGTGAGATTTAATTAGACAAGTTGCACTTTTATGGCTTTTTCCCCTTTCGCTTCTCTTCGAACAAGGAGACTAGACTCGAGGACTATAACAACATGTTTCACTTTTTTTTCAGCAGTAAATGCATGCACACATCCACCACTGCTGGCTCACAAAATTGCACTCCGAGTTTGGTTTTCTTTTCCTTTTTTCAATATTCACACACACACAAACTGGTTCTCTTTTCAGAAAGCAGATGTGGGCAGAATAATTTTTCCCTTCTCAGCAGAGAAAGAAGAAGTGAATCACTGGGATGGAGGGGAAACTGGAGAAATCTTTTTTTTTCTCTCTCAAATGGAGCAGTCCCTCATAGAACAAACCCCTCCGTTATTTTGCACAAATAGCCTTAGAAATGTTCACCAAAATTAGTGTTTTACTGCGTATCACACGAATGCACATCAATCCTTAGTTCTGCTTCCAAATTATAATGTTATCATGGTAGTGGTTGTGGAAGTCGCACAAAATATACAACTCAGTCCTTATTATTATTTTTCAATAAAAAAAAACGACCAAAAAAACTGATGAAAGTGCGAAGAAGACAGGCTGAAAAGTCAGTTGAGTTGTGGTGGAGGAAACCGCTTTAGTAATGATATTCAATTTTTTCCCATGAATATATATATATATATTTTTGTTCAAAGGGTCTCTTCAAATGACTTCACAGATATTTTTTGTATTGAAATAAAAATGAAAAGAGCCCTGAGTAAATTCACCGGAACTGTATTATAATATTTTCCCTCCTTTTATTATTTTCGGAGGCAAAGCACACCACACAAAATAACTGACATGCTCTCCCTTCCAATGTAAAAATAAAATCTGAAAACAATGGAGAGCGTCGAGGAGGAAAAAAAAATTTTTTTAGTAGTAGTGTGGAGTGGAATCCATCAAGTGAGTTTTGTTCCGCGAGAGAAGAGTTTTGGAAACGAGGAGGAAAAACAGCGACATGTTCGCTCCCTTCGCCGGCCCAACACGGTATGCTCATCTGAGCAACCTCCATGCTCCTATTTTGACTAGGAAAGAAAAAAAAATACGGAGGCAAATGCATTGTGGATAATGATAATCATAATAAACGAGAGTGAGAGAGAGAGAGAGGAAAAGGCCATTTTCCTTTCAATGTTTTCTAACGTTCCACACTTCGTCTTCTATGTTCACTGTCGAGACTGAGATGGAGCGGGAGAGCGTCGTGTGTGGCTAAGAAAATGGAAACATATTTTTGTTCAAGGTGCGATATCTTTTTTTCCCATAGAGCATTAGTGCACGAGCCCAACTTTACTTGTCTGTGTTTGTGTTCACGGATATCAATATATGCGTTATACAGGCTTTTTTTTGTACCATGAAAAAAATAAAGAAAAAACGCGATTCAAAATTGAGGAGAAAAAAAGTTTTCTTTGTTGGCTTCCAATTTTTTTTATTGTGCATCTTTTTTTTGTTGGTGGTTGACGTGATGTGAGGTGGTGGTGAGGATATTGGTGTGGTAGTGGTGGTGCCGCCGAACGACGGGAGGAGAACCTTTCTCCACTTCTTTGAAAGCTGACTCGCCTCCTGCTCGTCTTTGCGGTGAGTATTGGAGTCCTTTCAGTAGTAGTCCCAAGCTTGAGACGGAGAAAAAAAATGGGTTTTCGGAGGGAAACCAAGTTGAGTGGAGAGAAAAGGAGAATTTAACGACAAACCATTTATACAGAGGCCGTGCCAGTCTCTGCTGTCGTTACGTGACCACACACGTACAACCAATAATGGATACCACGATCATCAACGGAAAACTTGCAACAGGCAAGTGGTGCAGAGACTGATTTTTTTTCTTTTACTTGATTTGCATACAATACGGTTTTTTTTTCTTGGTGCGGCAAGACAATATAAGTAAGTGATGGTATCGTATCCATCTTAGAGTTTAGATTGGTGGATAATGTCAAACGCAATGGTTGGCTCTTCTTCCCCATCAGACTCGGGAGATGCTAAAGGAGCCAGGCATGGGAATGGGGTTTGCTTTCGGAGTGTACGCCTGGTTGCAGGACATCGTACAAGGGTTCTTGAAGATGATGGGAGATTTGCAAAGGAGCAGGATTGTCCCTTTCCTGAATCTGAATGTGTGGGGATGCAGTTATCTGAAGTGAGGGGAATTTTTAAAGCTTGCTTGTACTCATGCAGGGAGCAGAACCTTTCACACTTTTCAGGAATCACGAATATCTTCCGGCTGCTCGGAACCATGGTCACTGTAGGGCTCCGGGGAATGTGCCTGATTAACCTGGGTTTACGAGAGGAATCTTCGTCGTCGCTGTCCGCTTCGATGGAACTTATTGTGTCCTTATCGGTGGATTTTAGTTCTGTTTAAAGGTTGTTTCAATTTTTAAAGGGAATTAAAACCAGTTTAATTTGAAGACATTGATAACTATGATAAGCCATGAAATTCACCAAAACTATCCAATTTCGCCACACCGTCCCGTCCAGGTTTCCATCGACAGCTGTAAATGGTGGTGGCAGCCACTAAAAGGAGAAAAGCGCATCCTGCTGTGATCAGGGCTCTTGTAGTGTTTCCCTGTTTAGATAGAAAATGCGTTGTTAATCAGTTAAATCAACGAAATGATTTTGACTATGAAATTCGGGAAAATAGATTTGCTATCGAATATATTGTATACTTTGAACACTCGGTATTCCATGTACTTTGTGTCCATGGCTAGTCTCGTCTTCTCGTTAGCTTTCAATTCGACCGTCGCAGCTTTGTAGATGGTTCCAGTTTCCGAAGCGTTCGACTTGAGTTGCACAATGCACCGATATATTCCAATGTCACTCAGTGTCAGATTCTTTTGTACAAAGTCATAATTACAAAATAAAATTTCCAAATATTTAAGATGGAAGTTATGTAGTTTAAATAAAATAGGAAGTCTCCCAGTCCCACTTACATTGATGATAAGGTCTCCGGTTGAATGCTCATAATGGTACTTCACGCTGTCATGGTAGTAATCGTGGAGTGTAAAAGCGCCAATGTCACTGTGATCCTGGCTAACTCGACTGATAATCATGTGTGCTTTATGCATCAGCCAAATTATCCTGTTTTGGTTTCAAAGCGAACATTTATTTATGCTATAATGAGTGTTTAAATCAAATGGTTAATTGTTCGAGAACACTGAATTCTTACGTCGTGAAGGAATCCGCATCAGAAATCGGACAAGAAACCTGCAGGCTCCTTTCCCCTTGCGGGATCCAAATGGTTCTTGAAAGTGGCAGCTTCTTGTGATGTTCTCTTTTTGAAGGCGGGACTGTGGAAGTTGGGAAATTAGTAGTTCCTCCGACGGCTTTGCAAGCCACCACGTTAATTAAAATTAGGGAATCCAGCAGAAAAAGAATTATGTAGAAGTGATTGCAGTGATGCATATTTGAAGATTTATCGTTTATGCTGCAACGAACGAGAATTGGGATTTTGCTTAAAAAAAAGAAAACCTTGGTTGTTGTTGTCGCGGTGGTGGTCAGTCGGAACTGTGTGGAGATGTCTTTAATGATTCTCGTTTTTCTCCAGCAAAAAAAATGGTTCCAATGTAATCGCTTTATTGTCATTATATGGCTCAGAATTTATTTATTACACGGAAGTATTATCATATATTGGAAATGAGTGTACTAAAGTGTTTTTATTGTCAGGAGAGGACTCCTTATCACTTAATTATAACTTAATGAGGGGCAGCTGCTCCCATTAATTTGTTTCGGGGCTTCAGGTCGATGTTTACAAATATGTCAGGAAGTATGTTGCAAAAAATATGGTCAGTGCTTCAGTTAATTAACTTTCCTCATTCATGGATGACAAATTGACCATTTCGGAAGAGAGCTTTGCAAATTTTGATTTTGCAAATATCATTTTAAAAGTTTCATGCATATAAGATTATCAGGTGGATGCAGAGGTCATCATAATCTCACTTGCACTCTTAATCGGGGCAGCCACGACAAAACGGAAAAGGAGACTAACAACATCTTGGTACATCCTTCAGGTTTTTTCTTGTAGCTTATCAATACCCATGTGGCATGACAGATGTAGAGACGATCTTTAGTATGAATTTCTTGTTGTACAATAAATAAAACGTAATATGAGCAAGCTCCACTATGGTCAACAGCATAGTTCTTTAATTTAATATATTTCTATGCATTTCTATAAGTATTTCTATGTAAAGTACGTTCACCAGTGTCGCAAAAAAACACAATTAAATGCGGTCCGCTGAATTCATAAAATACTTGGTTGTTTGATTCACGAGCTTGGCAGCGAGCTGCAAACATGTGAATATTCTGTATACCGGAGTTGTGGTAGATTGATTTCATTACTGACTAACACCTGCCGTTAACTCTTTCAAGCAAAAAAAAACTGAGAGTGAGTGTACAACTTCACACGGACATAAAAGTGACAGACATGTGTAAGTAATCTGTAGCTTGTTAGCCTTTCCGCTTTTCACGAGCTCATGAGTATATTTGACTATGAAGTGGAAAAAGAAGTGAAGCTAGTTAAAAATAATTATAGCGAGCCTTTAGTTGTATATAAGATATAATATTATTATAATATTAAACTGAGTTTAGCTCGTGAATCAAAACTTTTTTTCTGTTTTTTTTGCAGGGACTCATGCGACTGGCTGAGCTTATCAAGGAGGAGCAGGAACGATGCAAGCAACGCAGCAAGAACTGAGTTGAGGATGATAAAAAGATACACAAATTATATTTCTTGCAAGAATAATATGTACATAGAGGTATATATGCATGTGGAAACACGTGTTTCCAACAAATTATGCTAATTTAAACTTCTTTTGTTGTTGCAAATAAAATTGAAAATAAATTACACATGGAATTTCTGAAATTTATAAAAGAAAACTGCAAGTTGATCGATTGACTAAAATATCATTCGAGTGCAGATGGTCAGATAAAAAAGTTGCATTTTAATGGTTCACTGCATAGTATTATCTCTCTCAGTCTGACATTCATTTCCTCCCATCCATCCATCCATCCATCTGTTGCACACATCTCATCATTTGTTATTGTCAGTAAAATAGAGCTAAAAAATATTGCATAGAAATTGGAGCACTCATTACTGTCGACCCTTGAGAATGATTACGACATTGACCAATCCCTCATCATTTTTGGAGAGAAGCATCAAGTTTCCATACTAATTACAATGATAATGCCAAGTTCATTAGTTCACTGGGATTCACTCTGTCTGTTGGACATCAATATATGTATTATCTGTGGAGATGAAGGCAAAGTAAGAGTGAATATTTTTTGCGAGCCTCCTCCTCCACAATAAAAAAAACCCTCCTGATTCCATCTTGATTCATTCAATTCGACTTTTTTAGTTCGTGTGGGTCTGTCATAAAACATGATTTTTATGAGGCAGCCTTTTTCCTTCTTACCTTGCACAAGCTCATAGATACTACCTAGATACTGCACACCGCTGCTCTACTCGTCTCTCTTTTTTTGATGTATTGGTAGAGCCTCCTACTTCCTCCTTTTTCCCAAAATTTCTGCCTCCTTTTTTACTATCACCGTTGTCATAAATCTCAGGGGTAATAGTCTCCGAAGGATATTAAAACTTCCGTTTTTTATCGCTAGTTTGTGTTACCCGAAAAGAATTTTTGTCTACTCTCTATTTTAGCTGTAATGGGAAACGATTATATGAACAATTTATTCTTTATCCTTGTCGTGCAAATTATTGACTATTTTTTATATTCCTTGTGAATCCTCGGTTTTTATTCCCTCTTAGAAACTCGCATCCATTAAACAAATATGTAGGGATAAAAAAATTCTCATTTCCAGTCACGCCTTGTCGTTCCATCCTTTTTTGATCGAGTTGCTAGAAGAAGGATAGAAAAGAGATCTTCTTTTTTTTTCTGGAGCAAAGATCTCATCAAATTCATCATCATCAGCGAGTAATAATGTATCGTCGTTACCCAACCAGAATGAAGCGGAAAGAGCAAAGCGGTACGGGGAAAACTCAAATGGTTTTCTTTTTGTTCAGAAGGAAAATGCGACGCAGACACAAACCACTTGTGTCCTCTTTTTTTTCTTCTTCTTCTTCTTCCTCCTCCACATTTAAAAGTAAAACGACAAAGCCCATCGGATCCAATCAAAGCTCCACAGTAAAAAAAATTCGTGAGAAGGGAACAGACGAAAAAGAAAATACCGTTCCTATTGTTGCTAAGCAACTGAGCGCTCCATACTTTACTGCTTCGTTGCGGAGAAAGCTGAAGTGGAGAAAAAGAAATCAAGATTGAAGTGTACCTGGCTCAAAACCTTTTTTTTACTCTGTCTTGAAAAAAAATATCTCGCTCTCTACTCCCATTTCCGTCTCAACATAGTATCGTAAATCTAGAGGAGCACTTTCCACCAAGCTCCACACAATCCCAGCTGTTCTTCTCGCTTTTCCCTTGCTTCCCGACATATAAAATATAGTTTCTTTATAGGCGAAAAAAATAAGGGTACGAGGACAAGAGCTCCGCTTTTTTATAGCGCTTGCCACAACCGAGAATTGGAGAAAATCGTGTGAGAGGAGATTGTCTGAGAAGAAAAAAAGGTGTACTCCTCTCTCCTGCTCCAATCTTACGTATAAATGTACATACATACATATTTCATGCTGCAGAGTTGCGTGTCCATTCATAAATGGAGAAAATAAGAAGGACAGGGTATGTGTTCCTTTCTAATCTTTGAATGTAAGTAACCTTCTTTTTTTTCCTTTGTGATGACGTGATCATCCACATCGCTCCATTTCCCAGTACGGGACAGACTGAGATGCCTTGAAAAGGTGCTCCGTATACAGCTTTCTTTCCTAAATGAGATAAAAAATGGTAAGAAAATGCAATGTACACAATTTCCTTTCCAATATTTTCCTTCTTTATTCTGCTAGTTCTGTCTTTTTTTTCTCCTTTTCTTATATGATTATTATGATGTGGTGTGAGTGAGTGAGGTAGATGAGTCAAAAAAAATATGGTAGCTGGGAAAATACTGTGACTCAGAAAGAAAATAGTGAGAGCCAAAAGCACATAATA
Source organism: Troglopedetes dispersus (assembly GCA_027744215.1). Taxonomy (NCBI): domain Eukaryota; kingdom Metazoa; phylum Arthropoda; class Collembola; order Entomobryomorpha; family Paronellidae; genus Troglopedetes; species Troglopedetes dispersus. The sequence continues at coordinate 4,397 of JAHZNF010000007.1, read as the reverse complement.
AATATTGTGCAAAAAGGGAATATAAAAATGAGGAAACGAGAGAATCTACTTTACTATATTTTTTTTCGCCACACAGTACATTTCACAATGATTATGGAAAGGATTGTGTGTAGGTAGATGTGCTTGTGAAAATATTATTCTGACAAAAAATATCCTGTTCATCTCCACTCAACCCGCACAGATACACAAGAGGAAGAAGAACCGAAAAAAAAAATACTCCGAGTCACTAAAATTCACACTCGCTAAATGGCCACCACACACACACTACTGTGCACTATGTGGAGGAGATGTTTGGTGTGAGTGAGCATTTAAAAAAAACGGAGAGTTTCCCTTTTAGCAAGTCCATGGTTGGCCAACAAAGCAAAAAGCGTGGTGGTTGGTGATGATGCTTTATGCTCAAGATAATATCACTATATTTTTTTTTCGTCAGAGTTGATGGGGAGAGGAACACCTTTAGTGCCCAGGATAACTACTACATTGTTTAGCGTATTTTTTTTGTGAGCTCAGAGAAAAAAAAATATGGTATTATCAGGGAAAGGTTTTTTATGGGCAAATAACAAAAGATTAAATAGAAAACAAAGCCAGCGCCAAACTGTTGTAGACTTGTTTTTTTTTGTAAAAAAACAATACACCTAGTCATATATGTGTCTACACATGTGTATGTATGGGGGAAAAAATGGGCAGAGTTTTTATGATGGGTATTATGCAAAATAATAATAATAAAAAGAAGACGTAAAAGATTCTCTGCAAAATGTTAAGGTTATTCCAATGCCCATTATTATTACCAAAAGCCAAAGCCACTCACTCACTACCACACATAAAAAAATATTATTCATGTGACTCTAGCATTATGTCCAAAAATGGCGAAAGCAAACAGAGTAACTCACATAGCCACAAATAATCTAATGTCCTAGTCTGTTCAATTTAACAGAGCGAGAAGAAAAAAGTTAGGTAAGCAATCCCCCAAAAATATATATGCTAATAATGAAATAACCTTTTTGTATGTGTGTGTGTGAAGTATTAATAACAATATATATTTTTGTTGGGCCAAACGCATTATTATTCACTATTATCAAGGTATTTTTATTTAAAGGTGAGCAGATTTTTGTGAACCTACAAATCCTGCGGTTTTTGTATTTTCTTGAAGAAAATCTTTTTTTGCGAACACAATGCCGACAACTTGTAAAAAAAAAGTTGCATGAGATCATAATTTTTTTTGACAAAAAAATGTGCAAAAATATCACATCCGCAAAAAGAGATTGTTTTAAAACGTAATCCTCACGTATTCTCCCTTTCTTAGTGTGAACTTCATTTTGTGTGTGCGTTGTTGTCCCTCAGCCATGATCTCCTGAGATGGGAATCTTCTCAACCTTTTTTTCAAGAAGACCTGTAATTCTTTTTTTTTCTTAGCACTGACGTCTTAAAGCTCACCATTGTATATCATGATTATTGTTGTTACTCTGCAAAAAAAGCATTTTTTGCCATATTATTGCCGTGCGTAAATTTTCGTGTGCTTAAACTTAGATGTATGAAGTGAAGCTTACTCAGGGCTATATATATGTGTGTAATCATAGATTAATATTTTTTGGTACATACATCCTGTCTCATTTTTGTTTTCTGGATTTTGTTGAAGCAAAAAAAAAGATTATATGTATGTATTATGTACATGGTAAAGGTTTTGTAAAGTTTTTGGGTATGCACGTTTGAGTGGCCATATCCCCCATTCACATAACCCTTTTTTCGAAAGCATTATGCATTATCAAGGCAGACACAAGTAAGGCACATCTCCTCTCTTGTGGTAGTCTCTGCAATAAAGTGATTTTGGAGCATGCGAAGGTATAACCAAAGAGGCAACATGATACACACACACACATAATAATGATGGTGTGAGCAAGCAGCTCATCAGAGCTCACTTCAACAGCAAAAATAGAGGCACAGAAACGAGCGAAGGAAAGGGAAAAAAAGAGAGGAGCATAGGCAAGTTTAAGTATGGCATGCATACTTTTTTATGTATAAAACACAATCCATCCGTCCATGAACGAACGAAGGCAGCAGAGAGAAAAAAAACGGATGGATGATGGTGAAGATGATGATGACGATGATGATGTTATGCTGGTGGTGAGCTCAACTAAAGTGGATGGACTTTTTGTGAATGTGGACAGAAGTTGAAATATACACACGAAAAAAAAATAATAAAGTCACAAGAAGAGGATATGAGAGGAGAGACCCTTCAAACAAATTTTTTGAGAGAGAGAAGAGAGTGAACCAGAAAATAAATAAGAATTTTATTGTGGTCGTAATCATAATAGGAATGAAAACTGAGACAAATGTAAATTGGAGAAGTTATGGAGGTTTCCTTTGAACAAGGGTTGGCGAAAGAGAGTTACTGAGGGATATTCTTTTTTGGGAGAGAAAAATACAAAAATTTTGGATTAGCATTCAAGGCTGACCTCTGTCACAAAAAACAGTGGAGTCCCGGAGAAGGGAGAAAAAAAATAAATTAAAAGTGGAGTGGAAATGCTATGCCTCCTGCCATTCTGTCAATTAAAGGTTCCAGTTAGTGCCCAAGTTCCGAAGGAAAAGGAGCTCTCCATACAGCGATCCATACTTGGGAAGCAAAATGTAGTCCGGATTAAACTAAGAAATTATTGAACACAGAAGATTTCAATTTGTGTCAGTGTGGTATTCTCAGTTCCTCCAGGATTTTCTTATCAGATTAATCTAAATCTGACTTATCAAGATTTGGAAACATTTGTTAATTTGGAGAATGAGTGCGAACTATTCTCCGCGACCGACCAACTGTCCAATGTACTTGAAAGTACAAAGCCATAAGATCGTTTTTTCCATCGTTGGAGTAGTTGAGTAGAAGGATATCAAAACGAATTAAAATCAACATGCTTCAGGTGGACTTGAACATGATAAGATAAAAAAAATATGTGATTGGATTTTTATTTGTGTGTTCTGAGAACAAAAAAAAACATTTGCGTAACCCATCGGCGCCAATACACTTCAGCAGATTTTTGTCCACATAAGTTTCTCACTGTCTCCAAAATAAAATCATTTTAATATCCAGTTTGGTGTTTCACGATTTTTTTTCGTGGGAATCCCACTAACTTGTCTCCTCCAATTGGCTTCAAAATTTGGTAGCTCGATAATAATATCTTCATCAAAAAGCTTGAAAATTTGTACAGACCAGGATAAGCGTGTTTTTTATATAAATCCTTTAATTTAATAAAAATAAATGCAAACAGCTATTCATGTTAATTAAATATCTAAGTAGCTTTACAGAAGTAGACACATTATTACTAATGTACATTTAAAAGGCTACATTCTAGACATTGTTCAAAATAGTTAAGCAATTAAGTAGAAACTTTACCTAGTAACTACAAAACACGAGAGGCAACCAACTATTCAATTTTTAAGACTGATATATTTTTTCCTATGAATGTCGCTGTAAGATAAACAAGATTTAAATCATAACAATTGTAAAAAGGTCGTTAGCTGAGTATTACACAAGTTGTTTTGTCTTCAGATTATTGTGAAACATATTTATTCTCTACTCAAAAGGTTGTTCTTATGTAGTGATCACAAGATTCATCGGGAAAAGACTTTCTTGCGTATTCGGAAAAGGTCAATTAAAATTTGTGCTGTGAACTGACAAAAAAATTTATGTGAACAACGATTGTCAAAAAAGGATTCTTTGTGCTTCTTCAATAGTCATCGAAATCAGTGGACATTTCCAAATTTGTTAACCGAACTGTTCCAAACTAATAGGTAACTGCCAAAAAAATACAAACAACAAATAAAATGCGTTGCAAAGTTTAGTGATTCTTGCGAAAATTTTGAAACATGGATTAGATTCTGAATTCTAATGCTTGGTGGTATGGTGTTTTTTTAACAGAACACAAAATTTCAAATTGAATGGACACATCACCCGGAAAGCTTCTTCGTTGGACAATCATCATCATCATCTGAATCACTATCTCCAATAAATATCTTCCATCAGTTGAAAATGGACTTCTGAGACATGTGCAGTTATCAATTCACAATTGAACATTTCCGGTTTCGCAAAAATTAGGGCCTCCTCGCAAGTTCGCATTATTCCAGAGACTCGTCGTCGTACCTTTTTTTTCTCGTTTGAAAGTACCACTTTCTATGTGCTTCTGCTCGCCCGTCAACTAAACTTCAAATCTGGTGTGGAGTAAGGAATGTCATCTTTGGTAGGAACACCGAGTGCTAGCACTAGTGGTAATAATATCGGGGACGGAACTGACGACATGGACAAAGTTCTTACTTCCTACTTTGACAAAACTGTCAACTCCAACACCATCAAGGTATAAAAAAAACTTGTTTTTCTTTCTTCTTAGATTCGGAATTCTATTATTAGTTGTATGAAA
>JAHZNF010000006.1:0-12224 GCA_027744215.1 Troglopedetes dispersus | reverse complement strand
CTTTGAAATTGTACACTGCACAGTAATAGTAAAGGAACGCAACGCATATTTCCTGCTTTTACCTTACGGTCTAATAAGTCATCTATGAGTCAATAAGTCAGTCATCTTATCTAATTTACTAATTTCTATCAATAATCATTGAATTCGCTGTAGTGATCCCAGCAAGCACAACGTCTAGTGCGAAGATGGCAACAGTGTCCAACTCAATGACGAATAACACCGCCACGTCAAAAATGGGTGGTATACCTCCGGGTGCGTGAATCAATCTGTTTATTCATACATAATTCGTAATCTAATAATGTCCATAATACGAGCATTATCTCGTAAAAGTAAACACAATGCACACATTACTAACGAACTAGTAACGCGTTCATCGCGGAATATATATGACTGACTAGTGTTTATATAAATGACTACAAACAATAGGTGACCAAAACTCCAATAATATAAAGGTTATTGTTGCTTATTCTCATATCCTCTGCAATTTGTTTTTTTTTCCTCAGGTATGATGATGCAGCCTCAATATATTTTAGGACAAGCAGGAACTGTGCCTGCCTTTTACAGTGTCCAAGCGCCAGTATATGGGTTCGACGACAACTCTGTTCAGTTTGTTCCTAGAATTTCACATCAGTTTCCTAGTTATTACGACGCGAGTGCAGCTGGTTTCGGTAAGCTTTTTATTATTTGAAAGTTGAACCTACTATTTTTAAAAAATATATTTTTGGGAAAGGTGCATTGGAGGTGTATGATGTGAAGGTGAAATTATGAATGCTTTATCATCTTCAGGAACAGGAGTTCCCGGTGCACCAGGTGTTTCTGGACGAAGTGACGGGGCAGCTATTCAGGCGTACTCAACTGCAGCTGATGGACGTTTTCAGCGTTCTGATAGCTCGACCGCGTCGCCTGTGCCTTCGAATCTGCAAGGAGGAAACACGCAACAGACAATGTACAATGCTCCAGTACCCTATTACTTTTTAGGAAATAATGCAGTGGTTCACGGAGCGCCGTATCCATTTGCTGCCGCGCCTCCCCATCACATGTATCAAACCGCACCAATGGCTGCAGCGACGAATGCTTCAGGGGCACCGCATGCTCCTGCCTCAAATCATCAGTATCAGAGCAAGAGTGTGTACAGCGGAGCGTCGTACACGGCATACGACGGAAGTCAATCTGGACCCGGTAACGATTTCGGAAAGAATTCCTACAGCGGAGGATTCGGAGTTGGACCTAACTCCAATTCAGGCAAGGGTGGTTCAGGCACCACTCCCGGGGTCTCGCAATCGACTGACATAAATTCGTCCATTAACGCCAAAGGACACATGAACAAAATGAATGTAAGTCTCGACAGAATGTTTTGCTACAAATCTGCTGACATAATGTATGTTGTTCTGGTTTCTTGCTCGTGTTAAAGTTAAGATTGTTTTTTATTTACATTTTGTAATTTGATGGTTTTAGTCGTACGATAAGCAAGGATATGGCGCATCCTCGGGAGGTGGCTACACGTCTATGGGCGCTACGCAAGGAATGGGAAGCCAGTTGGGAGGAGGTGGCATGCCGCCGTACGGCATCTACGTGGCACAGCAACCAGTACAGACTCTCCCTATGCATCAAGTCTCTATTTTCTTTTCTATTTTGTTTGCTTTTTATCTTGTCACTATGTTTTCACAACGCGCAGTAGGACTTGAACCTTGTCACTCGCAATATTGCAATTACCTATTATGGCTTAAAAGTGGGACCATGTTCCTACAAAAACCCTAACCTGAATGTAGTAGTAGAAATTCGAATGAAAAGCAGATTTGACTTTCTTTCTCTAGTAGTTTTTATTACAATTATCCAACTTCATTTCGACCAGAGTATAATAGCTGCTGCTGCATCTTACTATGTAGTTGTATTCTTTATTTATAATTGTTTGCAGTTTTCATCTTGTCATTTCTCTCTTTTATGTTCCTCTCTGTTGTAGAGAAAGTATCATTTCCATTTCTTTGTTCTCGAAAAACGAAACTACTGTGGTGAAGTTGAAGTGGAAAAACTGAACCTTTAAATTGACTAATTGACTGACTTTTTTTTGTGTTGGTTGCAGGAGAGCGGCAACGTGTCTAGGCAAGGCGGAGGTCAGCCGAAAGGAGGCAAGCAACAGTACAACACCGGACCCTACTGGGGAAACTAGTGGGTGCCGGATTCTCTGCAATTTTGTGAAAGTAAAACAGTAACATCAATTCTTTTCTTGTGCGCTACCGATGAACCATCTCTCAAGAAGATTCCTCTTCACTCACACACTCTCAGACACACACGCTGCGTTTGTTTGACTACGTCTAAAAAAACAGTGAACTCTGAATACATACATTTTTTTAGAATAATTTTGTGTTTCATCATCTCAACATTTGAACGAAAAAAAGAAGAAGAAGAAGGGGAAAGGTATATTTCCGGTTGTTAATATAGTCTCATCTCATCCTCTATCTCTCTCTAAAAAAAAAACACAAAAAACTACTACAAGCAGGAAGTTTTTGCACGGAATGACAAAGACTTTCGGTGGTAAAAACTCTGTAAAAAAATGTTTCTTTTTTTAAAAAAAAAAAATTGTGAAGAAGATGAGATTTGAAACAGCTGATTTGCTACTACATACATACTACTACTACTGCATAAAATTATGTAAAATTATTATTGAATGATAATAATAATTTTTTTTTCTTTTTTGAGTTAAGGTATGTATTTAGGGATTTTTTGAAAGATGATAGGATGTAATAATTAGGTATTATTATTATATTAATTATTATAATTATTATATTATTGATATACAACCTTATACATAATACTACATGATCATGATGATACATAATTAAATGTGAATTTCATAGTTTGAGAATGTGCATATTATACACTCATTCACTTTATTACTACTGTGTAAACTGTACCACTAGAAAAAGTATATTATTATTATTACTATATACTACTACTACTGTTTTACATTTTCAGCGTGAAAAAAAGTAAACGCAGACAGAAATTAAATAAAAATCGTAAGCGTCAGTAAACTTGACAAGGAATCCCAAAATCTCCTATGAATACACCTACCTACATACGTACTCTACATACCGTGGTGCATTTTTGGGACACAAGGGAGTTTGTAACCTTTATTTTAATTAGTCGATAAAGAGACACAGAAATGTGGAGCAAGGAACAATTCCATATACGTACGTATAAAGAAGTTTCATGCTAGAAATAGAAAACTCTGTTTGATAGCAAAACGGGAAGATGAGGAATGGAAAAGAATGCAAATTGGAAACAGCACACTTATTTCCCAATGATTGTCAGAATTATATTATGCCTTGCCTTGGAGTTGTTTCCACGCTGTTCCTCCATCCTACCTTATTCCTTCAAAAAAAAAAATGAAAGCAAGGAGAAAAACGGAAAGCCGAAAAGAGGTGAACTAAAAGGCGATTATCTTCTGTTGTGTTTTGTGTACAGCAGCATTGTCTAATGGCTTTCCCCTCTCGGCAGCAGGCTTTTTTTTTGCCGGAGATTAACAGCGATGAAGTAGGATCAATGTACACAAAGGAATTTTGCATACACGGTCAACTTTTCCGTTTGAACTGCCGCATTCAATTCGCACATCACATGTCGCCACTTCACTTACGTTTCAGCGCTCGCTCAACAACGGGAGCGTATCCCAACATTGTGTTGCTGCTGCGATATTTATTTAATCAGGCGTAAAAAGAGATTTAGTGAGATAATCCCCTCTCGAATCCATTTACAATGCGACTCTCTAAAAAAAAAGAAAGAAACTAAGGCAGTTCACACAATTTTTTATAGAGCATCCATCCAGCACGTAGTATCTTCTCATTTTTTATATAGGATTGGGAATCAGTGTGACGCCCTGATTGCAAGCCCATGATCATTAAATTTATATCAATAGGTTTCGTATGAAATATTTTTTTTTGTACTTACAAACATGAAACATGACTTCAAAATGGGATTGTGTTGGGACGATCGAGGTATTAGATATCGTACGTGCATGCTCGAAGAAAATGTGAACATGCCACATAATATCTTTTTTTTACCAAATTGCAAACAGGTAACATGGATGTTCATGCTCAAGCCAAGAAGAAGGAAGGAAACGGAAATCAACTCAAGTAAACACATGTCTGACGAAATTATCGCATTCAAACATTTATGAAAAGTGATTCATTCTCGCCACAAAGTCCTTCCATGACTTTTTTTTTTAAAAAAAAGAACATAATAGACACGCACATAATGATCATTACTCATAATGATGATCATCACACTCACTGAGTGGAGTCCTTTTGAGCAAATTGGTAGTGCAGGATTTAGGTTAACCTTTGGCACAAGCCAACAAGTTAAAATCCTTCTTACAAGAAATGGATGTTTAATTCTTTGTAAGATCATTGAACCGTGGAACGACTTATCTGCTGTTTGTTATTATTATTGTTGTTGTGTGCACATTAAAAAGTACATCCTCATCCTCTTGTGCAACGTAATAATGCACACGCCAGAAAGCAGGAATGACTCAGGTTAATAAAAAGGAGGTTGGATTGGAGTTAACTTCTGCTAAAAAGAATCCTGAATCCTGTCTGGCTGACTGTCAGATTAAGATTTTTACACAAATGTTAAAACATGTTTTTTCGTAACTTTTGTACTGGCTTATCGAATTCCTTCTTTTGCTTTCAATTTCAATCTACACAAAATATGGATTCATATGTGGCAACAGGTATTATTGCGTACGGGCTTACTTATAATGTGTGCACATGACTGCTCCTTAATTATTTAAAAAACTTCACCCCTTTTTTATTCAACCTCCTGTTAAATTGTTAAGAACAATTTTGTGCAACTTCCTTAATCTCATAAAAAAAAGTAAAAATGTTTGAGAAAGAGAGATGTTCCCAAAATTGCTTCCATCCTTGAATCCACTAAGTAGAAAATATTGTGATGTCATGTCTTGTCTTGCCACGCCAGCAGCATCCACGCCTCATGAATTTTTCTCTGCATCTTTTCTTGCTCACCACCACCACAGAAAGGAACAAGAAACACGCACTTTTTTTTTTGCAGCACCACTCCAAATTGCATAATAACTTCTAATAACGAACTTACATACATTAATTGATCATATCTTTTGTCTTGTTTTCTCTCCAAATCACTTGTCTCACAATAATGTCTGATAATAGCAAAGTGCATGATTACTATAATAATTCCTTGTGAAAACACAGATTAGTCCTGCTTCACTGGCTTGATCCTGAAAAGAAAAAAACATTTTGTCTGACTCTGTCTGATTAACCTATTAACTAGCATGTATTTACCTTTTTAATCAGATGCAAGGTTTTGCGTATTTCATGCGTGTAAAAAAATATGAAGCGAGAGAGGGCTATGCTGCTGCCTCGTTTCATCTTTGGTTTTATAGGTACATATATTGAGCTTTTTATTGCACGAGGCGATGACTACTCTGATGATGATGATAATGATGATGGTGATGCATCTTACACAAGTTTTTTTTGCCCTTATTTTCACGCCCAAGTAGGTATACAGTTTGCTGTATAGCTCTGATCGACAGAGGACTTTTTTATTTGTTGCTTCCCGTAAACCTACAGCACAAAAAAAATAAATATTATATTGAGAGCGTGGAATCGTAGGAAAAAAAGATAAGTACGTGAATATGATCATCATGATAATTTGTCGTAATATTCCGTAATGATCTCTTCTGGCAAAAAAATAAGCTACCTAAACGCATAAACTCGAGATTACTGCTGCTGCTGCGGCTGTGTCTTTGTGTGACTGAGCGTCTCAGCAGAAAAGTGTATCAAGTATCAATTTCCGCTTTGAAAGACTTTTTTTCTTCAACCTCTTCGCTCCATTCCTTCTTTAATAAAAAACACACACGCGGTTTTTACGCGTTTACATTTTCATGCCTCCACGTTTCTTTTTTTGCGTGTATTTTATTTTATTTTTTTTCATTTTCAATTTTTATAAATGCCGTCATATTCTATTTGTAAAAATTTTCCAAAAGACACAATTTTCTTCGCCGCACGTTCTTGGTTTTACGTAGTAGTAGTAAAGTAAAGTGGCTTTTTTTAACATGACACGGACGCATGCGTTTTCCTTTTTACTCATTCATTTCATTCCTCAGCGTTTCGTATATACATATATTTTTTGCTCCGCTTGCTTGTCTTTTTAGGAGCAACTCACTGCTCCTTGACTGAATCCAAATAAACCACAAATAATAAGCAGATAACATTTCAACGAGGAGAAGTGGAAACCACACGACGAAGTCTTTCTGACACACACACGAGTGAGGCGGAGGTGATCTTCCAAAAACTACATCAGCTCCTGTTTCTTCTTCTTTAGACATTTACACTAAAAAAAAACCTGCAACCTAGTATAAAGCTCTTCACCGCCGCACACGACAGATCGCGAGAAAAAAAGGCCGACAGAAAAGTGCCGTAATAATTTTTCTATTTATAAAATTTCGCACAAAAGTGTCTCTCTCTCTTTTTTCTCTCCAAAATCTAACCAAATGCCACTTGCATCACATTACATTTTCAAAACTCCTCCTTTGTTGCAGAAACAAGGCAAAAAAAAATCCACTACTACGTAGACATATACATACATAAATATAATAATATGTAGTTCATTTTGATTAGGTACAATTTCGTACAAAAGTACTATCCTCACTAACTAATACACTCGCACAATGTATGAGTCGGTTTTTTTGTTCGCCACCACCATGTGCTACAATATTTTTTATGTGTAAAAAGGCCAAAAAGAACAGAATAAAAACTGTGTGGACTAATTTATCTTCTTGTTTCACAACAAGAAGACAGACAAGCAAAAAAAAATCACTCTCGTACTATGAGTTTGCCATTTATGAGGATTTGGCATGCTTTCAATACCTAACTTAGGAAAAGGGCTTCCGTTCTTACCCAAAACGACTGCTGTTGCTGCTGCTGCACCAGCTCTTTTGCGTGCTATTTATTTATTTATGTTTCAATGTGCCATATGCACTACCTTAGTTCATTTTTTGTACAATGAAAAGGATTCTGGGCTGCCAAGAAAAAAGATGGCATATGGCATAATGTGCAATTCACTTCAACTCTCCGCACCGTTCAACATGAGATCATATTAGCAAATAATCATATTAAAAGATAATCCTGCTTATAATGGACGAGAAATAAGATATCTTTTGCATTCTGAAAGACCAGTTTCAGTCAACTTTTCAGTGGCTCCTTCTTCGAAGCCACGCGGACTTGAGAGAGACGAACCAAAAAAAGAAACATATGAAAACGAAAATGAGGTCTTCCCAGAGGAACGTCTATATAGGATGTGCTTTGCTGTTCTGCTGTGACGTGTCCCAACAAAGTTACTGTTTCCTTGGCCAGCAACAACAAAAAATAAAAAAAGACCAGAAGCACACTGTGCGCTATAGTCATCGTCACTTCGAAAGCTCATGTTTCCACTAATAAATTCACGGTTCAAAAACAGACGTTTTTCAGTTGCAAGAACAACATATTTGAGGTGCATATAGGTATATGAATTGATCTGTTTTTTTTTCTCGGGAAATAGCACCATCATCATTCGTCTCCAATGTTGTAATTTCGAGTTGCAGAGGATATTACCCGACTTTGTTTATTATTGTTTCAGTGCAACCACTCTTTCTTTCCATAACGTTTGCATAATTGTGCCTCGTCAGTCCGGATACATTTTCTATGAATTCCCCAAAAAAAAATACATATGCATAGATGTAACATCATACCATTTTAGTTTCTTGGCTTGCTCCTCCAATTCCGTGTTAATCTCATTTCTGCAGAAAAAAAAACTATTCTGGTCATCATTCACACATTTTCGCTAGTTGAACCAGCAAATTACATGTTTCACATTGTGAGAAGCAGAGATAAGCACTGCTGCTGCAATCTTTTTTTCTTTTTTTTTTGCATCCTCTAAATTCCTAAATAGGATATTTGTGCATCGATCGTATCTTTTAATGTTCGAACGTGCCTTGCATTTAACTTTGTATTTCGCGTTTGCTAAATAGCGCACAGCTTCTTATCACATTTTCATGCGAGATTGAGATCGGTTGCAAAAAGGAGCAGAGTGAGACGTGTTGTACGTACAACAAGGGATAACCGTTTTTTTTTTGCACGTTGTTTATCAGAGCTAGATATGCACTAATATTGTGAGAAGTTGTGGACTCTTCGCGTCAGTCACTACTCACTACTCTCGTTCTCTATAAACCCCAATTAAACCATATTCCCTTGTTTACTTTTTTTTCAAGACAACTGAGTGAACACAATTTTTACTTATCATTTGATGAAAAGGTGTCATTACAAGCACAAGTCGACCCTCATCTCATTACTTAGCTCATAAAAGGAGGTATTAAAGTCTCATCGTATTCGTACCTACAATAAATCTTTGGCTTTTTTTAAAGTTCTTCAGTGCTAGTGCAGAAGTCATTATTTTAGATGACACCTGATACTGGTGAAGAAAGGAAGGAGTATTATTGCATTATCTCTGCTGCTGCTGGCTTTTTTTCCGTCTCAACATTTTTATTTATTTGGTTGCCTCAAATTACGTGATTTATTTCGATTGAGTTTCGCAAAAATAATTAATCATTTTGGTAGTGCACTTTACTTGAGCAACATCATAGGAGTGGAGGAATCCATATTCACGGACAATTAGGAGCCACGTACCCAAGGTCATTTTGAGCCAAACTGAAAAAAAATTTGGGAGTCATTCGCAAACCAGAATCGATCGGAACCAGACGCTCACGCTCTTCACTCACTAACTCACTGTAGTGCTGCTTAAAAAAACTTTTTGTAAACCAAGTGCTCTTTTTTTTTTAAAAAAAAAAAAGAAGAGAAGCTTGTTCTTTGTGTGTGTGTGATTGAAATTAACACAAACAAACAAAAGATATTTTTGGACATGGGAAATAAAGAGCGAATTTATGGAACACTTGACTGCAGTGCTTTTACAATTGGAACATGGGAAATAACTTTCTGCTAAAAAAATCTTTGTGAAAAGTGACTGTGTGCATAAAAGAGATCAGTGCTCGTGTGCATCTGAAAAGTGAAGAAGCAAGTTGAAAAAAAAAATTCACTCTCATTGTTCCAGTGAAACTTACTTTCAAGAATTCAAGTCTAAAAAAAATCAGCAAAAAAGAATCGTGGAAACCGAATAGATTTATTTGTGTAAAAAAAAGCAAAGCTGGAAGAATTATGGATCAGGCGACGAGAAGAAGTCATGGTCATGATCAAGCCCTCGCATCCGATACATTCGACAAGTTCTGTAACAGCAGCACTTTGAAAGATATATTAGCGCTCTACCGTCAACTTTGCTCTGTATGCAAATTGGTCCCTACAAATTTCCAGGACTTTTTCCCAAAAATACGGGTACGGATTCACTCCACCACACACTCTTATCATTATTCTCATTCTTACATTTCTTTTGTAGATGGAATGCATGCTCACATAATGTGCGTTATGTATTCATGTTTTATTGAATATAAAAAAAATTGGACGCTGAATGATTGTGAATGTGAATACATGGGAATATGAGACTGAATGAATGGAACTGTTATTATTGTACCTGTTTCCCTTTCGGCCGGAGAGAACACGAAACTTTTTACATCCATAAATGTCAATATGTAATGTCCGTTTACTTCAACAATTTTTATACTTTTTTTTGTGCATCCGTCTTTTCTTTCTTTTGCTGATGTCTTTTCCCAAAATGCTTGTGTATTCTACTTGCTGAACAAGGCAGGCAGTAGTAAGTGGAGACCTCAATAAATAAAATGAAGGAGGAAAGTTTTTTTTCAAAATAAATGGAACTTTAAAAAAAAACCTTTTTTTCCCCACGTGGGAGGTGTTCACTCTCCGCCTTTGTAACTTGCCTAATAAATGCATAATATGCATTATATCCAGATAATAATAATAATATAAATAAAGTTCTCATTGCAAATCCTTTTGTGTTAGTTGTGTTGTGTGCAAGTACATATTTATTGCCTGTTGTACATTACTCCTATTTCACTTTTTGTTTCGTGGCGTGCGTAAATGAGCGTGAATTTCTTTTTTAGGGCAAGATTCCATCTTGGCGAGCGGAAGAGCTTTGGACGAGATTTGAGAAGAAGGCAGCAGAGAAATGTTATGCAAGAGGAAGATATTGCGCAAACACAAAGGTAACAAACAAAAAATGTTTCTTCTTCTTCTGCTTTCCTTTCCACACCAATGATGATGATGATGAGGATGATGGTGAAATGGCTGCTGCTTGTGCCTTGCCTTCCTTGCGACTCATCTTTCTTTCCCAAACCACACCAAATACGGTGATGATGGTTGGTCGCTCTCTCTTGTTTTTCTAAAAGATGATGATGATGGGAGAAGATGCTTTTCCTTTGCTATAGGGCTTGTCTCACATTTCCCCCTTTCACATGCCTGCTCATTCATCAGCATTGGGAGAATTTTTCCCTTTTGTTCCTTCCCACTACTCCCATGTCAATTGTCGAACAGCATAATGTCGTGCATCTGTTGTAGTAGTACCTGTGTTGTTTTGCGGAGGCATGGAAGGTTAATTAAAATTTCCCCCTATTTTTATTGCATGATTTGTCGGAAGATCCTCATAATTGGAGCAGGACCATGTGGTTTGCGGGCAGCAATCGACGCTCAACTTTTAGGAGCGAAAGTGGTGGTGATTGAGAAGCGAGACAAGCTTTCTCGCAACAATGTCCTCCACTTCTGGCCCTTTGTCATCACAGATTTACGAGCACTCGGAGCCAAAGGTATATAAAAAAAAGTTTTACCTGCCTGGAACGCCAAAGACGACGACGTCAGACAAGATTTAAACCAAATATATATATATCAATCCACTTTTTTTCATCATAGTAGTATCATTATTAACGGAGAAAAATTCTCTGGTGGCTCTCGTTTTTTTTTTGCAGTTTTATACGGAAAGTTTTGTGCGGGCTCAATCGATCACATCAGTATTCGCCAGCTTCAATGCATTCTGCTGAAAATGGCGCTCCTCCTGGGAGTCGAGTTTTATGAAGGTGTAAGCTTCCAGGGTCTTAAGGAGCCCAGCTCATCAGCATTGGATGATGGCTGGCGAGCCCAGCTCAGTCCACCAACTCACCCTTTGTCCCAATATCAATTTGACGTGGTTCTCGGAGCGGATGGCCGACGGTAAAAAAACAATAAGCTCCACACTTATCTAAAAAAAAAAATTCCGCTTCCCGTTTTTTTAAACAAAAAAAATTTCCATTTGACGTCGTGTATTTTTATAGGAGCATTCTGTCTTCCGAGGGATTCAAGAGGAAAGCTCTCCGGGCCAAGTTGGCCATTGCCATTACAGCGAACTTCATAAATAAACATACGGAAGCTGAGGCGAAAGTGGAGGAAATCAGTGGAGTCAGGTTAGGATAAATATTTGTGTACATTCACTTGAAAATATCTTGAGGTGGCAGCCTGAGAGGCATTTGTAACATAACATCATATACTAATCCATTACGCATATTATTCTTAGTTATATTTTCCGGCAGCAGTTTTTCCAAGACTTGGATGAGGCGATGGGGGTAGGTGGCATTTAAATCCACAGAAATTATAAATTTATATAAAACATAATATAGAAATAAATGTACTATATAAATCTTTTCTTTGAAAAATAGATTGCTCTCGAGAACATTGTATATTACAAGGATGAGACGCATTACTTCGTGATGACTCCGAAAAAGCAGAGCTTGATCGAGAAAGGAGTTCTCTATCAGGTAATAACGTAATCCTTTGTGCTATATGAGTAGTAGCACAATATATTTTCCACCTACGATTTTTTTCAAGAGTCACTTCCTCATATTTTATTTATTTATCGTAGACCCTCTGACTTGTTTTTTTTATTTTTCTGTAATAAAAAAATATTATTTTTACTGTTATTTTTTTTTGTTGTGACACAGGATTTTCCAGGCAGGTTTTGCAAAAAAAAATGGCAATTTTAGGGAAAAAAATAGCAAAAAAATAAACAATTTTTATATAATTTTGTATACAAAACTGATGCAAAGAAGTTGGTCAGTACAAAAATTTTCTTATGTATTTACGATTCATTTGAATGACTGGGTTTAGGGTCGGGCTGCGCGAGGGGCTTTCTTGGCTCGTATGACGCAGTCTGGATGATCCGACGTCAAATGGAAATTTTTTTTGTTTAAAAAAACGGGAAGCGGAATTTTTTTTTTTAGATAAGTGTGG
>JAHZNF010000005.1:0-15586 GCA_027744215.1 Troglopedetes dispersus | reverse complement strand
AGAGCGGGTATGCCGCACAACTCACTTACAGTAGCGGGGTTGACGTAAGTAGAACATTAAAGAAAAAATAATGGCTAGTCGAGTTAAATCCTTTGAACGCCTTGCAATTTCCTTGTATTCAATATAATACTAACTTTCTTTTTTTGTAAGCAAAGCAAAGCCGAGTTCCCCTATTCTACATTTTCCCCATCTTCGTCGTTTTCTTCTGTCCTGACGTATCTTTTTATGAATGTAAAGTGAACGGATGTGTGAGTAACCTGAGTGAAAAAAAATGTGGGGGAAAGTAAAGGAAGAAATTGGAAAGGTGGGCTGATTCACATATAACATTTTTAGCGCGTTCGCACAGTGTCTGAAATCCTACCTGCATGCACAACCATCATCCAGCAATAAGCCACCCTTTTTTCTGAGAAGTTGATCGTGTCTATAAATATCCCTGCACATATTTTTTGTGTTCTGTTATGATATATTTGATACATACATAGTATAAACTAACAGCTTGTTTGTGTAAGGATGGACGACCGTGTGAATACACACAAAAATTGTGTCCTTATCTTTCACCTTTTCCAACGTGACTCTCTACCACTACAGCCAGTGTTTAACGCGAACAAATAAAATTCGGGTTTTATTGAATCTGCTTGTGCTTCTTTTCATACCCTCTTGAAATCTGAAATAAAGGAAGGTGAACAGGTATTTGAAAACCCTTCCCCCAAAAATGTGTATATAAATTTATGGTATTAGTGCCCCGAGAGTAAGTACACTTATAAATAAATAATGTGAAATGGAATGAAATAGCTAAAAAATGCAACTGCTGATCTACGGACCTTTTTTCGTGTCCAGGCAAGACTGTTCCCGTATTTTTAACGGAAAAATTTCAGCCTGGCTATTATTTAGGTGTTCATATTGTATTACTGCCCTTGCATGCATGTGAGCTTATCATTTCTGTCCTGTAACCCGTCAAATTTTCTGTTTGCTTTATAACAGTGCTCTTCGGCTCTGTCCTGACATTTTTTGTGTACTCACTCAGCTTTTTTCTGTTTCCAGTGAAAGTTTAGAGGCATGTGTGATCCCGTTCTAAATTCATATGAGCAGTAAAAATACCATATCACCACTATAATGCCAGGAAAGTACCTATCCTAAACACTTACGGAGAAGGAGCTCTTTGTAAATGCAATCATAAAGTGCTATCCAAAATGCCCACAAAGAGAAAAGGGAACACTTTTTTTTTTAAAAAAAAGTTGATATTGTTGACGAGAGCAATAGTGGAGTGGACTGGACACTACATTTTTTAGTGTCGACTATTATTTTTATTATTTTTATGACACAAAAGCTTTCATGGAGAAGGAAAGAAAGAGAGAGGATACCTGCATAATGCATGCATTTATGTAAGGGCCTAATGTATGTATAATACATACACTAGTTATAATATGTAACTATGTATCTTCAGGTGAATGGAGATTGAGGGCATGACAGGTTGAGTTGGGCATATTGTATTAGCCATGAATACTTTCGAGCTTATGTGCCATTTCGTATCCTTTGATATTATTATATGTCTCTGGAGGTAGCAAAGTTCGCACATATAAAAGTTAATGCCTTTGAAGGGAAAATAGGAAAATGAATGAACACAGGTGGGAATTCACATGGAAGAAAGTGGTGGTGCTGGATAATACCTTGTGCATAAAAGGAAAGACACACGGATGAGTTTTACGATTGCATTTTTATATTTACAAAGGGAACTACGGAAATAACAGAAATACCAGAACACTGTCAGGAAGTAAATAAATGCTGATAAAAGAAGGCCTGTTATGCATTCCAAAATATAGAGAGTTGCTACTGATGCTACACGCAAAGCTTCACATCAACTATTTATTTATTTTTCGCAAGAGCAAATATTTAGTTTAATTAATCTCGGTCTACTACGAAAGCGAAAAGTAAAAGTTTTGAAACATTTCCTGATCTGCTGTGTGTTGGTTGAAGTCTTACGACATTTGTTCGTCAGCGACCAAAAACATTTCTGAGAAAATACAAATAAATCAAGCATTAATGTGAATTATAGGAGAGCGAATTTATCTTGAAATGATTGTTTATTGTCCGGGAATGTGTGGTTCAGTTGTTACTGGGAATAAAAATTCAATTCACATTCCATTATTTGAAACTGAGTAGCTGGAACGGACAAGAACGAATTATTTTATTTTTCGTGTGAATTTCATTGTAAAGTCTAATGGAAGCCTCATAAAAATCATTCCATATGTTGGTAATGGAGTTAAAGGATCATAAATGGACGACTGGAAACGGAAGCGGCTTTTTATTTTTTTTCCCGCCTACTTTTTTCGCGTTTTTACTCCGATTCTCCTGTTTCTCATCTTCTAATAGGGATGAAAAATCGCGAATCAAACATTTGGCTAAACCATTTTCAAATAAAAGCAATCAACTGCTATCAGCCTTGTACGCTACACAAAAAGTAGAAAAAAGGCTTTTGATGATTCCCTGTTTCATATTATAAAAGTGAAAAGAGAAAAGCTATTTTTATCACTGGCACACAAGCAAATACAGAAAATCAGACGGAAGAAAAAGCTAGACCAAAAAGAAGTAAAAAGGAATAAAAGCAGTGCCGACAATGAGAGTCTATTACGTACCATACATTACTATATATGTACACCAACAAGAGAAAAAAGTACGCTAAGGAAAAGGAAATAATTCGGAAGTGTCAGGAAATGACTAGTTTTAGGCTTTCAACTGGTTGTCGTAAAAAAGGAGAAGGAGCAACTCTCACAACGTTGGTTTTTTCTCTTTTATACCAAGTCTCCGCTTGATTCTGATTAGCTCACATCTTGCCCTATTTTAACTTTTATAGACAGATTATCATTGAACAGATGCAAACAGAATGTTATGTACTGTTTGCACGCGTTAGGTTGAACGTTGAATGTGCTTAAGTTTGTCCAATTGAATTTTGACGTGGAAAAAAAGTTTGACAAACAGTATGCACCTTTTCTAAAAATATTTCTTATATGCTAATTCAATTTTTAAAGGTCTTGATGGCAGGCATTCACAATCGTTGTTGCATAAGTTGAAGTTGTGCTTAGGTAATAAAGATCGAATGTGTTGAGTCCGTTACGAACCAGTGAGGAACATTAAAAATAGGGCAGGAAAATGGATTGTGTAATTTCAGGCTTTTAATAATTTTTATCCTTGAAAAGCATTAAATCTAATTTCGGTAGTTTCTATTTTTACTCCAGTAATTTCTTATTTATTACTTCGTAGTAATAAACTAAATTTGGCCAAGCTGTATGCACGACTTTCAACTCTCTAATTCCAACAAGTTCAGAAGTTCAAAACTTTTTAATACTTTTACTGAAGGTGTTTCAGAAGTGAAGATGGATTTGTGATTCAGAGCTTTGTGGACATTGACGATGAAGAAGATTTTGGTTAGAATAGATCTCTAACCTTATAGATGCATTATATTACAAGTGTAGGTTCTGTTGTATAAGACTATACATAAAAAAATTTGTGGCTCGTTCCTTGGAATATGTTATGTCATTTTAAACTTTTCGAAATATCCTGAAACTTTCTTATCCGTAACTCCAGATGATCATCCATGTATTGTAACTTCATTAAGAGTTTTGGGTCTTTTATTGTCAGAATGGCTATTTACAAAGAATAAATTATCCATAATACAAAAGATTAAAAGGTTCAATTATTGAGGTGAGGCGAGTAGACCATAATGAAATACAGTTTTTTTCAACTCTCGAAAAAAAAGTTTTGCAAGAAGATGGAGAACTCTTTGTGTGTTACCAATTTTCTTTCATTACCAACACCACCACCGCCATCACCTTTTAACTTTACTAATGTATTTCTTTTGTTTTTATTGTAAGTTTATCATCCGGTTTCTTGGCTGTGAAACTGCGGCGCGGCAAAAACAAAGAGAATTTTATCCGAGACCAGAAAATGCAAGTAACAAGTAGTAATTTATATTTATGCACGTTTTATTGGCTCAAAACTCTCCGAGAAATAAATCTGCGAGAAAGGGGAAGCAGCGAAAAAGAGAGAAAGTGGGAAAAAGGAGGGATAACAAAAAAGCCAAGCGAAGCGATACAAGAAACTAACTTTTTCACTCATTTATGTATATTAGAAGTGTACCTTTTTTAAGTAAAGTGAGTGAGTGCGCACCACTTCCATGAGAAAGCAGCGGAGAAAAGTGGTCGAGGCAGTACACAGGGTGGTAATGTAAACAAAATGTGAAATCGAAGTGCTCGCCTCTGCCTCTCTTCCAACTCCAATACTTTTTCCTACATGAGAATGGAGAGATTTTTTTGTGTTCTTCTTCAACGCTACATCGTACTGGTATTAACAAACGAATCTGAAAATGTCTCCTTTTTTTCTCATGAAGGTGATATGCATATGACGAGTGAGAAAGTGGAAAGGGAATGTAGGCTAGTGTATAAGCGTACCGCAGCGTAGTCGATGTAAAAGGTCGAGGAAGAAGTTAACTGAAAAACTTGTTCACCACCACTACCGTAAAAGAAAAGTTACCAAAAGTAAACATTACCTGAGTGAACAATGAGAGGACAAATTCCAATATACTAACTCTGAATTTAGTTTTTCTTGCTAATGCTTTTTTATCGAATATATTGTTTCTTATGAAATATGTTGGGCAGAAGGAATGGGATAAGTTGAACATTGTTTTGTATTGTAGGATGGTCAATTCCTCAAGTATCTAATACACACGTGAAGAATATCAAATTATATTCATTGCATGTATTAATTACGTTACAGAGCAATTCCATACCACGCAAAAAGTTACGTCTGCTTATTGTAGGATTATTAGTATTACAAGACATTGCTGGTGCGAGTTGTCTCTTTCATGTGCTATGATTTAAATGAACAGACCTTCGCATTTGTATAATGGACGATTTTGCAAACAAACCCAGCACTGTGGAAGCTTTTCCCTTCCTTTCTATGATGTTTTTGTCTGTAAGTTTTTACACAGAGACTTCTTTGTCAAGTCCTTGAGAATTACAGATATTATTTTTCTACTACTAAATAAGATTTTGTCGAACCTTTGCTCGCATTAAAAATATATTCACTTTCCCTTTGTGCGCTCTCTTTCCATTTACATTAAGAACAGTGAAAATTGACGGAGGTACATAAGTGGTCAAGCTGAATGCGTTTTGTGATGATGATAGTTTCAATAGTCTTTTATGGAAGGACTTTACAACAAGGACGGTTTCTAATCAAATACTTTCCGTGAAGCTTTCAGGAATATGTGTACATAGTGCAGAGGGAGAATCCAAGTTCCAAGGGAAAAGTATATACTATGCACTTACCGTTTGACATAAGCATTTGTATTTGAGTAGATCACATCACTACACTTGAATTCAATTGAAAAACTATGTTTTCCCTGCTTTACCTTTTCATTACAACAAAGTCTGACAGAAATACCTATCTCTGTAAGAACGTTACCAACAATCTACAAAAAACCGTTAGAGAAAAAAACTTTTCTTAGCATATCTGGAGGGGGTGGACGGAACAAATACTTTTTAACCTATCCGCATTATATATTTTTTGTACGTGCATCCATATATTTTTCAAAAAAGAAGATACTCCTTCTAGAGTGAATATCACAGGATAGATGTGCAAGAAATAGTATGCAAGAACCAGGCAATAACATTATTTCTCAGGATCTCGAGTACAGTGTAAACAAACAAGTTTTCCGTAATAGGGGTGTTCTATTATTCAGAAGGGATTGCGTAACTGTGCCATTACAACTACATACATTAAAGAGGATGTAAATGTTTTGTGATGCAATTGAAGAAAATGTCCAAGTTTGTCTTGGAATATTGTTGACTGGTCAATGTAATAGGTGAATTGCGAGAGAAATGCAGAGCAAGAAAGACAACAGCACGTGCGTATACCTACCCCTGCTGCACAAATCCGTCAATGACGTTCCATTTCTTTGGGATTGGAAAACTCAACTCTCATTCGTAGGTGGTCTGTACCTAATAAATTGACAAGTTTTGAAATTTTGTGACGTGCACAATATTTCATGTAAGGGGAGTAAGTATAAGGATATCTACATTCCAACTTTCTTAATACACATTCCATTTGTGTCCCACCTGAATATTCTCTCATCAGGGAAGTGAGTTACTTCTCCGTTTCCATTTTTCTCCAGTAGAACATGGAATGCATAATGCTAATGCGTTCCGTCGTCTGTACTCCATCCTACGTGAATAAATTAGTTTAAGCCTTGAGGATTAAAAAAATTGTTGACAGTTTTTCTAACTGGAATGATGATGTGGACGAAGTTCTTTATTGTTAGTCGTCGGGACCGTGTCTTTTTCTGTCTCTGAAGAAAAAGCTTGTTTTTATTACTTCGTCCATCTCCGTTCCATCTGCATCGCGTTTTCTTCGAGTCCATTTGCTAAGGACAAAATTCTTTCAGGAGACCTAGGGATATTAAAGTTAAACAATGTCCCATGTTTCCCCTCTCTAAAAATTGAACCACAATATCTACGTCGAGTTTCGACGAATGAAAAAAGTATTTGGAAGCATACCGAAGTCTTTTACCGTAAAAAACAAAACGACATGTTTCACTAATGATCAGATGGTAAATGTCATTTTTGTTTCGTTATTTTTTCTAGAAAAAAAAGTATTCATAAATAGCATGACATAATCATTATTATGCTGTTCTTACGAAGTCTTACATGGTGAGTTAGCGCTGGTTCATAATGTATGGAGGCAATGCAGAGTCTGACGGGTTTTATGCATTGTCTCATTCTTGGAATAACGTAAACTCACAGAGCGAGATCCGTGTAGTTGTATGAAATTGTAAAGCCTTGTGGCCCCCAGGCCCTTGAAGCCGTAATATGAGAGGATTCGGAACAAATGCCACACAAAAGAGAAACTTACTATCACAAAAACTAGGAAAATAAAGAGAAAGAGAGACGAGCATTCAAGTGTCGCTGAATAATTGATGAAATCCCTAATTTGCTTCGTTCTTCTTTTTCTCCTAACAATTTTTACTTTTTACATGATGCTATATTACTCCCGTTTTTTTGTTGTTCGCTGTGCGCTCTGCCATTCTACGGTTTCGTTGCTGGTTTGTTGTGTCTGCTTGCATGTTCTCATTCTATATTATTATTACTATTATTCTGTTTTTATTTTTTTATTCCCAGGTTTGGGTGCATTGATAGTGAGAAATGAAAGTGCCCATGTTTTAAAGAAGCAGTATTTCGGAGGCGGAACAGTCAACATTGCAGTTCCTTCCCGACCGTTTCACGTGAAGCGAACCAACCTCTACGAAAGGTATGTTATTTCGAAAATGTGGAAAGAGGTATTATATAGGAAGCCATTTGCTGTATTTATATTACAATGGAAAAACCAAACCAAAGAAATGTTCCTTTATGTACGAACAACCGAAATTGAGGGAATTGGAGCTTTCATATTCTCATCTAAAAAATAACTCACTGCACTACTGTTGCATATTATTATTTCTTTTATATAACACACGCTTTGGCAACTTGCTTTTGAATAGTAATGAGTGAGTGAGGATAGAGTGGAAGCTGAAAAATTTTATAAGGAGAGCTTATGTCCCTGGCGATATTTCCTATATATTTTTCTTATCACTGTTTTTTTTTGTTTTTATGTTGTAATGGTTGATCTTGGTCTCTGTGCAAGTATTATTGGGTAATAATAATGTGATGCCTAATATGCTCTTAGTATCAAATATCTGTGTTTTTCCCAAACTTCCAATTACACTGTCATATCATATTCCTTGTGTGTGTGAATGTGAGTTTCGGGTAATTCGGTTAGGGTTTTGTCATTTAAGAGAGAACTGGGAGGGTAAACCTAAATTTGGTACTTGGTAATACTTCTACATATTTCTTGCTGTCTGTCAATACAAAAAATATTATGATACGTTGCTTTTGAAAATTGTTTTTCCACCACCGGTTGCGGAAGCACAGTGGGCAATCAAGACTACACATGTACTGCTAACAACATGCTTTCCTTCTCCCACTGCATGTGTATAAAAATAGTAACTATTGGCTTTGGAAGGGAGGAATAAAGTCCATTTATATCGACAGGGTACACGACTGCTGTTGAGTGAGTGGTAGAATAATTTGACATTTTCCCTTGCCATTATGTCTAGCAACAGGTACATAAAAATCAATTAGGAATGCTATCAAACTCATACAGACCTTAATGTTATGGTTTTGCTCTGGATCATTCATCGATTTATCGCCCTTTTATTATTCACTTTGTACCACATTTTTATTCTTTTCGTTCTTTTTTATTCCACGTGTGTGCACCTTTACTCTTGTTTTTTTATTGCTGCACCATTTTTTCGTGGTAGCAGTATCGTTTTTCCTGGTAAAAAATGTGTATTTTTATGCAGCAGTGGAGCCAGTAGATAGTTTTCAATTCCTGGGATCATGAACGAATTGACTGTTCCACAAAATAAGTTCAACTCAAGGAGCGTGTATAAATGAAGAAAAATGTTTAATTTGTATGCTCATCCTGTTTTCCCACTTTTTCTGTAGATTTGAAGATGGGACCATTCCATTTCTTTCAATATTAGCGCTTCGAGATGGACTGGACACCCTGACAAGATTGCTTCATTCTATGGAGTTCATTAAAGAGCGAACGTTTCGACTTGCCCAGTGAGTGCATTGAAGAAGGGTTTCTTATTTTTGTACATTTATATAAACTCGTTCATTATTTAGAGCTCGTAAAAATGAACTGGTATGCTTGCGCATTTTAACTGGTGACATTGATGGCGATGATTCGACTGCGCAAATGTTTTTAATGCTTTAAATTATGGATTTTAATGCTTATGTCTAAAAGCATTTTATATATACTTGTTTGAGCAGTAGTAACGTTATTACATTTATAATTTTGTGGGCAGGTATTTTTACCGAAACTTATCAACCCTGGCTTATGGGAATGGACAACCGGTGGCAAAAATTTATTCCGACACGGACTTCACTTCTCCTAAAACTCAAGGGCCTGTCGTAACTTTTAATCTGCTGAGGAGTGATGGAACCATCATCGGATATTCTGAGGTATTAAACGTCAACCGTACAAAAGAGGGTTGCTTTTTACTTTCTCTCTCGTGATCATCATGATGACGGTATACTGCGAAGATGTTACGCTACAATGAACTTGATCTCATTACGTTAAGTAGATCCATTATCGCACAATGCTTTCTCTCATCTCTTCCTCCACGGATGCTGCTGATGAGGAGAGTAAGGGTTTTAGACAGTTCATCTAAACACAACATTTTGGCAGTAATCTTTTAGCATCCGAACAAGTATTTTGGAGTGTGTTGATTCATCCCAAGTTGGAAAAGCATAAAGGATATAATTGAAATTACTCTTTTTGTTGAAAGCTACCAATTGGATAGGCCCTTTTGAAGTGAAGCTAAAGGTTTGTTTCTATAATAAGCTTCGTACTGTCGGTTTACTTGCATGAGAATTTGAACACAAAATATGCTCATTCTAAATACCATTGTATGCTCCACAAGCACACCATCTACGGATAAGTACATGAAGATAGCAACTCCTTTGCTAAATGGAGAGAAGGGTTAATGCAAACTTCAAAATTGGGTGATGCTTATGGTGCCGTTTTCAAGCGAAATTTTTTAAATCCTGTCTCTTAAACTGGAGAAAATATTAATGTGAATTCGGAGTTGATGGGCTAATCCTTTCTTCAATTAGGTTGCTCAAAAGCTGGTCTAGTTTAGGCTGGAAATTTTTCCTGAAAATCCTGTGGTATCTTCATGATAGAAAAGTGGACCACTGCTAGCAAAAGTTCATCTTCTGGTTTAATACTTTGATTCAAAAGCTTTCTACAAAAAAAAAAGATATCAGCTTTTGGAACCACGAACGTGAACACATTCTACTTGGAAGGATTTCTAAGTGTGTGAAAAAACACTGGACAACTAGGATTTTTAGTAAATAGACATAAATTCATGATGACTCGTAGCTGCTTCTTACAATGTTTGCCAAGCTATCTTTTCACTCTAAGATTTGCTATGAAGACATGAGTTGCACCAGTGAACCATAAAATATGAATGGAAGAACGGGTTTGCTGTTGTGACTGGTAAAAGTAAAATGTTAAGAATAAACGGAGTGAATAACCGAAATGCGAACTTAGGAGATGCATTCAAAATCAACAAGCTCCTCTTGCCGATTGTCGAAATGCTTAGCCTGATCAACTAAAAGATACCATTTTCCATAAAAGTACCGAGCAAGATTTCCCCCCCAGAAGCAGAAGAACCGTTATAATTTAAGCAAATAAGATAGTACCATGTCGAGAAGTGGAAAAAAATCTGGAAAAACAAGGTTGTTAAATTGTGAGTTGTATTTGTTTGAAAAGATTGGATTCTATTTAAGGGGTCCTCCAAGCAGAACAGATAAGCCAAGTCATCTTTAAAACTACAGACATTTTCTCTTTAGAATCATTCTATTGAGGTTATTCAGAGTGGCAAACAGAAGATCTTGTAGGGAAAATATGTACACGATAAGTCATTCATATGCAGGGTGTGTAAAAGCCACACTTGTAAATTTTCAAAACTGCTATATATCAAATTCCCCACCCGTTTAAATTATTTTTTACCAGCTTGTTTGTTCAAGAAATAAATTCGAGGTCTGCCGTATATCGTATATCATGCTTCTTTAAAGAAACAAAATTCAAAAGTTTCAAGTCAAGCTTAGAAAGTAAGTCTGACGCAGACTAGAGGTGCAAGGAGGCATCAAGAAGAGATCGCTCTGACGTCCATGTCATCGGAGCATCATACTAGCTCTATCTTACGTATTGAATGTATGATGTTTTTCTTCAAATATCCATCCATCCATCGCTTCAACCTTTTTATTTGAAGTGGTCGAAAAAGAGAAAGCTTCCTCCTTACATCCATGGCTGATAAACGTATACCCTCGCTGGCAGCAGATGTTTTGCTTCCTGACCTGAAAAAAATAAACATAAGCGTTCTTGTTTGAATGAAAGGTAAACTTGAGAGAGAAAATACAGTGCTCACTCTATCGCATCCTTTTTCTGCTTTCTCTTCAAGTACAGTTTTTACTTGAGTTGCTCACCTATAATGTACACATCATTCCAAGTTACAGAGGTCCCACATTTATAAAAACATTCTAGTGTTCGGTGAGAGACAACATCTTTTTCACTCTTGGATAATAAAATATAGTGTAACAATTCTGCTCTGTTACAGATTGTACTGTACTTGACATACGAAAGAAACTTTATGTACAAGATCTATGAGTTCCCATAATATTTTATTTTGCATTTTGTTAACGGCAATATTACAATAACTATGCACACCTTCAATCCAAGCTTGGTTGATGCAATAATGGTGAAAGTGCTCTAATCGCAATACTTGTTTCAGGCCAAATTTGCAAGTTCTCGTCTGTACAAAAATCTTGCATTTTTACGTGGGTGTTTAGGGGTATCAATGCTTATACTGACTGATATGTAGGTGCCCACTTATCCTGGTACTTATCTTTTCGTAACATCGTTTACCCAGATTTTGTTTGATAGCGAGATTAAGACTGACTAACCCATTCATCCATTGCTTGCTAGCTTTGCAAACATTTTACATAAAATCTTTGATGCACTAAGTAGATCTAGCTAGAGCAAACTAATGCAGATGAAAGGGCCTTCTTGCTATTAGTCCATCTTGGCCATCCTGTTGGGCACTAGTGTTGTTATTAGTGAGCATGATGTTTACTTTTTACTTTTTTAAATTGTTGATATTATATCGAACAGCATGTAACGAACAAATGGATTATACTACGCAGCATGGCGGCTTGTCGTTGACAAACTTGACTTCCAGTGATTCGAGTGTAATTGTTGAAAATGCTCCTTTTGATTGTGGATCGTACATGCCATGAACGATCACAACTGTTTAACTTATTCAGTTCGAAATCATGGGTAGATATGATCACATTGAACCCAAATTCATACTTTTTAGAAATATCTCTAGGGAAAAAGTCAAATGTACTTGTATGCGTTGTACAGTGTTCAGAGTTGGCCTTGTAAATACAAAGTATTTAAAAGTCATCGATGTTGATCAGGTTATATTTTGGAAGATAAGAGAGTTTGTTTATGTTTAAGCCAATACTATACATAATATTAATACGTAGAATGAACTGACGATTAGAAGGAGTTCAGGTAAAATGAAGTTTTGTAGATGTGGCATGTCACTCGTCTCAGCAAATCAACCGGAGAAAAACGTTTTCTCAGGGCAGAACAACTAAGTGCAAAAACACTTTGCTGCCTGGTAAACAAATATCAACCGCTCTTCTCCAGGATGAAGTGACGGATGTGTAAGAGTTATTTAGTGTGGGTCGAAGAGGAGATCCAGAGCGAAGAGAGTGAGACTAGGGCTTATAGTAATGTCTTCTTGAGTATTTATGTGTTCCACTATATTAAATGGGAAGCCTTTAATATAGGCAAAGCAACAGTGTGGAAACATGGGTTTTCCCATAACACATTCTCCATCTGGAATGTATGGACGCGAGAAGGATGAACTGTTGATGACGTTTATCTCCAAGTAGTCCTAACGGATTCCAATGTCAAGCGCGTGATGTTACTGATGTTAGATAATTAATTTCTGACTAGTATGATGATGGTGATACTGGAAGCGATTCTGCTGACAGTATGCAGCTCAAGCATAATATCTGCTGGAATGATGATGACAACGGGGACAGTGGAAATAAGGTTTTCAGCATTATTCACTGCAACTCGAAGCTTATCTTGGAGTTTTGTGCTGTACTATACATAATATGTACATTATCCCGATGCGTCGTTTTCGCGTCTTCTCTTGTTGCTTCGAGGAAGATGGGTACAATTTGAGCTAGTTAGTTTTGTTGAAAGCACCTCTGCGTCCTCCACTAAAAAGTTGGACTTATTTTTGCCGAGGCTAGGCTGATGATGCGGATGATGAAGGGGAACGGAGGAGCCGTAAAATTTAGCATGCCCCTTTGAATTTTTATTCCTCCAGGAAAAAGATGATATGATCAAGGTTGTGTAAGACACGGCACAGATGTACCTAGGCTTCTGAACACACACACAGTCTTTATAAGGTTTCGTGTTTGTCACGTATTACATGGCTCGTAGCTGTGATTTTGTCATAAGATGTGATGTGCCTGAATGCTAATTACTTACTCAATATTAATTACATTAGGTTCTGCCTGTCTGCATTGCTGTGTGTTATTTTACCTTGCCGCACACAAAAATAATATTTTAGTTGACTCGTCAAGCCTGACCGTACGAAGATTATGCAAGCAATGTGAACAGATTTAATGATCTTTCAGTAGAAAGTAATGGCATATCAGAATATTTTATAAGGTGCTGGGCAATGGATCGCAGAACACCTTTGCTGACGCATATCAGATGAAGTAGTGAATTCCCACTGAGGGCGGACTCTCAATTTTAAATTATGTAAGCAGCGATTATTTGCATCTATTCTGTGGAAATCACAAATTGATATTTAAATCCACTGGGAGCAAGAAATTAGATTAAAGAAGTATTTAACTTCTAAAATGCAAATTAGTGCAAAATGGAATTTCTTGCTGAAACACATGCTTCATATTATTATGCCAGCCGCTTGGATTCATATCGCTCAGTTTCATTTTTGATGTTGCTACTCCACTTCTCTCTAGACAGCTGAGACAAAATCTTTACATCAGCTTTGCTAAATAGCTTAGAGAATCAACAAAACTCCCAAATGAATGTCTTCTTTCTTCTCCTTCTCCCCGTTTTCCGTCATTTCTTAGTCGTATCATCAAGCGAAGCACAAAATGATAAAGTATTCACTCATCATCATCATCCTTGTCTTCGTGGTCGTGCTTACAGCAGACCGAGGCTTTATAACTTTTTCCCCCTTCTAATTTTCAAAACTCTAAAGAATACTTTATTTAAAAAACTCCGTGCAGCACAAAAATGTGCGCAAAAACATACGAAGCATATAAAGTTGAAAATAAGTCGAAGTACAAAAGTGGAGTCGAGTTACTAAACAAACATGTATAAAAGTTGGAAGAGCACGATAAATATTGCAGAGAGTAGTAGTGTTTGCTGGGTCTCTGTGTGACTACATCTCTATATTTCTGTGTACATAATTTGGTAGACTGAGACTTATGTGCACATCTGAACGGCACAAATGATGTAAAAAACATGTTACATATGATTATCATGTAGTCGAGTACCATGTTACAAAAATTTGGTTCATTTACGTCCATGTTTCCTCCATTCACCTCTATTATCTGTCAGTCTTCTTTCCTACCAACACACGTACACACAACCTTAAAGAAGGAAAATCTTCTTGGGCTCGTGAAGTGCGGCTTTTCTCTCAATTTCTCGTTTCAAAAATAGCAAGTGCATCAATATAAATCTGTTGTTCTCTAACCCGCTATATACACATTACGTGCATATGTAATGTTTTGTGTGTATGCACGACTTTATAAGTATATAGTATTTTTCAATAGAGCATTTTTCTCTCCCAATTTTTTTATCATCGTCGGCATGAGTATGTATGTCGTCGTCGCAATAGAATGAAAATAATGGTGTTGTTGTATAATATTCATCATTGCATTACGGTCGTTTGCTAATATGGAACAGACTACTACAACTCCCGCATGACGTACAGAAAATAAGGTGTGTGCGTTTTCCCTTCCTGGTTCCGCAATACAAAAAAATACGAGAGAAGAGAGGCAACAAGGAAGAATATTTATTGTAAAGTAAAAATGTTATATTGCCACTGGAGAAGTAGTTTGTTACAGGGTTATGTAGTACTAGTGGGAGCAGGAGTAGCGAAGTCTCTCTCTCTCTCTCTATGCTACATAGATGGGACACAGTTTCCCCTCAAGTGTTTCAGTTGCCAGGAAAGACAATTATTTTACTTTGAGTCGACAGGTAGACCAATTATTTTAATGGGATTGTAATGTACCACCGAAAGCAGTACTACTGAACTACTTGCTTGCACCCTCTGCTACAACCTCCCTACTACACACAAAAAAATCTTACCACATCATATAACCAATATGCCTGCACGCTATGTTTTACATTCAATTTTTTGTTCTCGGAAAGACTGTGGAGAACGTGTAATACAAAAAAGTCTTAAAATATTATATTGTACAAAAGTACACTTATTCGCGCACTAACAGCACGTAATAATAGCAGTATTGTGTTTTATAAAAGAGAGAGAAGAAAAACATCGTGCTTCTAGGCTCCGTTCCGCGTTTATTTAATAATATTTCATTTGAGCGTCACGTGCACATATATTAACCAAAAGTAATGAAAATTTGCACAATCAATCCTCAAAATGTTGGCTTTCATATTACATATTCATTTTACTTATACACACTCCCAGACCTCAGAAAATTTTAATTGCTCAATTTTTTGGTACTTTTTACTGTCCCGTATTTATTTAATAACACATGTATTGGTGCCATTACACCACTTTTGAGGAAAACTGTTAGCACCAATGAAATCAGCACCCGCGATTTAACTAGAAAAACTTGTCATTTGAAATTTTGAAGCCGCTGTGATACCGGTACAATTTGCATGTGGTAAATGGGAA
>JAHZNF010000004.1:0-11763 GCA_027744215.1 Troglopedetes dispersus | reverse complement strand
TGTGATGATGATCGGTTGGTTGTCGGGTGGTTATTCGGATAAGTACGCGAGACCAGTTCGTTCTTGCTAAAAGACACTATAACTTTTCTCAGTACATCTGCACCGAGCTCCTTTTCTGTGTGCTTCAACACATGTAAAAGGTGAGCATATGCAAAGTTGCTGGTTGGTGGATGTATAAAAATTTGCACAGAATGTGGTAAACTCTTTGTACTCAGGTGCAGCTTCGATCCACGAAGAGCTGGTAACAAGACGGCACTAGGAAAACCCAAACACTACCCTGGCACAAACGCTGTTCTTAGCAAGAACCAATAAAACAGGCTATATGTCGAATCAGTTATAATTATAAGCCTGACAGCTAGGATGTGAGACGCTTTTTTGCAAGAATCTCTTTGAAATTAAATTCATATAATATGTACAATAAGGCCACAATGGAAATGTAACCACACATTCACGGAGAGATCACAAGAGTTTCAACTGGTGTGTGCTAATAATTTTGGTGTTTAGAGACAAGGTTTTGCAGCAACAAGCGAAACACTTTTATGTTGCATTTTGTATCCAATTCCACCCAAATCCATACTGTGTAGCGGAGCACAGTAACCACACTATTTTACACTGTCATGTTCATTGTCTAACAATGAAGGTTCCAAAGTCCATAATTTTTTGGTCCCATAATAATCATCATCATCATCGTCAACTCGACTATTCCTCATTCCTTCAATAGGATATTACATAGTACCACAAAATTATCAGTGTGCAGAGTCGTCCCAACAGCAGATGTGATGTGGTAACACAAAACTGGTCTAGAATTTTTTTGGCAAGGGACATGGACACGTTAATACGAGATACGAAAAGAATTATTCCCTGTTGCACTTGGCAGATATAAGTGCGTGGCTATCAGCCTGGAACAACTGAACTTAGCTTTGGTACAAGTGCACCAACACAGGAACATGATGAGGCATTCACTTTGTTCTTGGGTTGGGGCTCATCAACAACAATGGTCGTCAGTAGAAAAATTCTACGGGAGGCAATTTCAACACTATTAAAATAATCATCCGTGCACATGAACGTCACTTTTTAATGACACGTTTCATCTACTTTTTTATCATTCAACTTTGAATTGAACGGGAGGAACGAATCTCAATTTTCGATATATATCGTGACGTTTCAGAACGAAGACAGAAACTTAGAATTCAGATAAAGGCTTGGTATCACACGGACCAGGATCTTCTCATAAAACCAGATTTTGGTATCCATTAGCAAATTGATTTCACCTGAAAACTTACAAAAGCTATCGTTGTCGTGGTCGATAATATGTGATATGTAATCAAACAAAAAACGTTTTCTTGTTGCAGTTGTGGAATGTCACAGAACTGCCTGCTTTCACGGTTTCATTGAATATTGCACGAGTTCAATTCAGCAAACACAGGGTCCTTGGATTCCCATAGCTTTTTATTGATCGCGCTTTTCCATTATTTCCAACCCACTGTTAATGTCACATCGCCACATCACTGTCCCCGCACAAGTCCAAAATCGAAGTGGAAATGTGTCGAATAAAAATGTTTAGTCAATCCAAAAGAAAAATTACACGCTTCTGCATTACTTGGTTGTTAACAAAGCGTGCGAGTGTATGTTAGTAATAGTAAACCCAACACGTGGGAAATATAACCCCTTCCTTACAAACTTTCAAGTGTTGCTAATTGAAATTGTTACTGTGGAATTCTACAAAGAGGAGCCTTTGAGCCTTTCTATTGTTCTCTTTGTTATTCTGAATTTTTAAAGAAAAGTCAAACAGGTTCACAATCATCGTGAGCGGACAGATGCACAGTGGGGACGGTACCAATTCAAGTTTCATACCTCCTGTTGTATGAGATCGTGATGATGAATAATGTCATGCATTGACTGAATGTGTAGTAGTAGGTTATCTGATGTGAAATAAAACGTGATAATGATGTTACTGAAAAAAAACTGTATTTGCGACAAGTAGATGTTAAAGTATGCTTTCTGTTACTTTGTCTTTGTTTTCAGCCCTAATGTTCGAGAATGCAACCTGCACTTCATCCCTATTTAGATGCATACACACAGGCCTACAACTCAAACTGAACTTCTGATCGCGGTGGTGGAGGAAAAGCTTTGTACGTGCACAACATATAATGAAATGTGCAGTAGCTTGAAAGGATGAATTAAAGAACAAGATTACAACAACGAAAGGAAGAAATAACACAATTACGCGTGTTATGTTGGCTATTTATGCATGTGGTTTTATTATTAGAGTACTTACAAAGGAAAGGAAGGATGTTGTGTTATGAGGTTAGTGTTGGAAATCTGCTTGAGGGATTCGCATAACACAATGGACTAATATGATTACAGTATTCCTTTATTGTGCTAAACGAGCTCGTGTTAGTCTGATCCATGTCCGAAGACGCTAACGTATTTACTCCATGTGATGCCCCATGTGAATGTAATTGCTAGCATTCACATTTTCATTTAATGTGATACAGTTAAAAACCTATTCGTGATGAAGAGGTAATAATAATTTATGTGCAACTTCTGTGTGGCTTATGTAACGTGCTAATGGATTCTATGCTTAAATATTTATGAGTAGGTATTTATTATTAGTCGATGGCTTCTTCACTTTTGCCCCCCCCTTTCACCTCCAAAACCCCTCAGATTAGTATATAGCCTAATCTACAGTTACTTGTCGCTAAACATGCTTTTAGTTCAGTAAGCACTCTACTCCAACTTTCAGGTAAGTTTCGAATCTCGGAAATTGGAATGAGCACTCGCTATTTTAATACTTCGGTTATTTTCAAAAGCTGTATGAGAAGGAGGAACGAAAATCGATAGCTCATACACCGGTAGTACTTAACCTGATCTTGAATAATTAGTTATACTTCCAACTACACCTCTATTATAGTGTATTGATCTCATTTTAAAATATATGAGAAATCAACCATCACAACACCATATAATGTATAAAAGTTCAAAATATGTTTCCCACAGACATTTCCCATTCATGATTTTTAAGTGTCATGTATATTTTGTAGTTTCAAACTCACATGAGTCTTTCCCCGTGATAAAAATAATTGTTTAGGTTGTGTGCCCAACATTCTGCATGTCATTGAATGAATTCATTGTACACTAATTTAATACTAAGAATAATTACCAGATGAATGCATAAAGAATGTGGCAAAATGGAATACAAGGTTCTCTGCTGATGAAAAGCAGGTAGCAAGAATCTGGGGCAGATTGCCAGTTGCACTTTTTCTTATTATGGATTCTTTTTCATACTTTCAAAATTGGATTTAGTACACAGATAGGGCCTACTCAAGTAAAATGGGAAAAGAATTGTGAATACATCTTGTAATAAAAACTCTTAGAAAAAGATGAGAAAATGAAGAAGTACATGTTTGTGCTAGGTGGTCTGTATGGAATTGAAACTCAAAAAGTTTTTTGTTCATAAATTTAACTCGTAGTCACTGTTCACATTATCATAATAGGGGATCATGATTGTTCTTGCGACATAATAGAAACGACTTTGTTCGTAATCCTTAATAATCGATAAGCTCGCAGGTACATGACATAACTGAGCTCGAGGTAGGGTGGGAGCAGCTGGTAAGTACTTTAAATAAACACGAATGTAGAGCAATGATGTCTATTTAAGCCCTATTATATAGAAGGAATGATGGTGGTGATGACAATCAAAACCACAACAAACAAAGGTACAGCCAGTACCAATTTAAGGCTTGAGTGGTAACAAAAAAATTCACATCTGCATTGAATCAATGCAGGAGCTAATGCATTTTAAAAGAAAAGCGTAATATTCAAACAAAAAAAATCCTTCCATTATTCCTTATGTAATTCGCCGTTTATAATTCATGTTTACTGTATAAATAGGGCATTACTCAATTTTTGATGGGTCGAGTCAAAAAGTGGGATTTTTTGTTCCTAGTGGTGCCAGAAAGGATTGAGCAAACCAAACTATTGGACATTTTTAATGCTTATACATGAAAATATGCAGGGAAAATTTGAATAAGTTGGTTAACCGAAGGAAGTCGTGTCAATTCAGCATCCGCGGTAACTGAGTTCTTCTTGCGTTGACTTTGGACTTGAATCAAGCAGGCTACTGGATTGCCTTTTTTCGTCCACCGAACCAAAACTTGCACAATTGGTTAACAACTTGTAAAGTCGGGATTCGACCGGAAATATTTTTCTTAAAATTACGGGATTTAGTGGATTACTTTACGGTTATGTGTTGTAATTGAATGCATAAATATATTTTTTATTTCTTAAATTTCAATTACTTGTAAGCATCCTTATACGTTTGCCCAAACATGTGTAATAGGTATGATGTGAACAGTTAATTTCTATGCAGTTACTTTAATTTATTAATAATTCTAATTCAAATTCAGCCATGAACCAATTTGTTGCGATTCAGGTTGGCTCCAAAACCAAGGCGTACTATGTATAAAATTTATTTACTAAAAGTGTAAAAAAGCATGTCATACGACACGTGCACTATCTAAATCCAAAAATGTACAATGAATTGTATGTATGCACTCATTCTAACGTAAAATGCGGTTTAAAACTCTCTCCTGAGCTGAGGCTCCTTGTGAAGGTAGTTAAAAATTTGTCTTTGCCTTGTGTCGGTTACGCTTCTCTTTTTCTACATCACTTCTGTTTGTACTTTTGTACTACTGCTTTATCGTCCGTCCATCAATTTAAAAGTAAGATTGCGTTGCGTTATTATATGGCTCATTATTATTACTATTACATCATGGTGTACAAATACCTACCAAAAGACATTATGATTATTATTAATGTACATATTCCCACATGTTACAAATTAGACATTGCCAATTTGTAAGATGCAAAAGCTTCGCGTGAGTCAAGTGTAAGTATGCATTATTGTTTTTTGTCAAACAAAGCAAAAGCTTACGTAAATCGCAGACTGACTTCAAAAAGAAGAGTAAGTCATAATAATAATATGGTGACTGGCGACTAATCAACAGCAAAGTTTTCGTGCATTTTTTGCCCAGCTAAAATGTTTCATGCAGGACGATCGTGCCGGCTGTCTTAATGGCCATCTCCTGCGAAATTGCAAGTCGCAAAAAATCCTGCTGAAAATTTTAACTCCACTTGTGGAGTTGTTAGTGTGAATTCTATGGAGTAATTTGTAAGCAATTAGCCCAATTGAAACTACGACTTTAGGGAGCATTCCAAGTTTACCTCTTTTGTTCTTTTTATGCAGCATTAAAATTGAAAATCTCGAATTGATAAAATTTTTATCAACTTTCAGCTTATATTTTACATTAAACAAGTAAGCATTCTTGAATGATACCTATGATTTTTAAAGTCATAAACAAGAAAACATTGATTTCCTACATGAGATACCATTATGTATCTCATGTCATAACTTAACTCATTATGTTGACCAAAAACCTATTATGCATTTAATTTAGTCGTATTGTTTAAAGTTTCATTTGACCACTCAAAATTACTAAATTGCCATCTCCTATATTGTTGCTAAATATGATGTTTGATGTCGATTCTCTCACGATCTCTCTCGGAAAACTTGCCTTTTGAAGTTGAAAAATGTTATTGTGGACATTCAAAGAGCAGAGTCGAAGTAACTTTGAAAACTACCTAAATACACACTTTAAGGTAGGCAATGGAGGCTCATACACAAAAATAATGGCAATATAATTATGATTCAAAGCGTGAAATTGTGGCCCGTTCGAATCGAATGGTAAGCGTCTCAACTAAGTGCAAGTACAAAAAGAGATGTGTTACATAATTGTGGTTAGCAGGAGCATGCCTGAAGGATTTACAGTGAAGCCACTGAAGGTAGAACTTTGTCTTGGTTTTGGGAGATAACAAAACGTTATGCGCTAAGTAAAACGAAAGGAAGGGAGTGAGAGCCAATCAACAAGACTTTATGGTAATAATAAAGTAGAAAGTTGGTTGAGCTCAGACGCAGCGAAGAAGTTTTAACAAAATTGGATGGATGAAGCTGAAAGGGAAGGAGTTCAGTGATGATGGATGACGTAATTTGTAGGGTGCAAGTAAAATCATTTTGATTCAAAACATTATTAGGACATAGTGGATAACTTCCGCTTTTCGTTTAATATTTGTGAGTAGTTCAAGCTATATTTTGTTAGATGAAAGACAACTTTTGAAGTTCTGCGCACGTGGACGAGATGCCGGTAGAATTCGCACGCGTAATGGGAAAATCATCTTTCGTGATGTTGCTGTAACTTTGTCAAAGAGAGTTGCGTAAATACACGAGCTTTGATTGAGGTATAATCAAGTTACAATTAACTTTTCACAAAATACCGGTCACAATACATGCGCTTACCGGAAGCAGATTAAAGCTTCAACAATGCTTTCAACGATAAACCAAATACCTATAACACAAATTGCCTATATTCTATTTTTGCGGTGTGATGCATTTTTAAATTCTTTGTTAACTTGAATTACCATTAATCTACAAAGTGATCGCAAAGTGTTGGCGACAAAACTGCTAAATGTAAAAACATGTTACGTCAGCACAAGTGTAAACATTCCAAATGAAATTAAATGGAACTTCTAGTTTCTTATCTTCTATCTTCTTATCTTCTAGTCTTTTATGTGCCTCCTAGAATTATTGATATACTTCAAGTTTTAAATGATCTACCCATTTGAATTTTAATGCCGAAATGTATTCCTAAACTCAATCATGCTTTCAATGTAGATGGTACGTATGCCTGTAACCTTTAACAAATTACTACTTTAGCTTGAATTACTACATATCATATACGATTTCCTCGGTTTATTCTGATTATACGGTCAATTGGTCAGTCCCAAAATCAACGGTAAGCCCAAACTTTTAAACACAAAGCTTCTGACAATTTCAGATGTGCATCCAATTTCTGTTTATTATAATTCATGCAAAACCTGCAGGATTATTTTTATGTTGTCAAATGTGAGTGTACAATCCATTCGTAGGCAATCTTGCAACGCAACTGGTCCATATGAGAAATATCAATTCTGAAACTGATATCCGAGAACATACTTGGAAATATAAATTTTACGACTCTTACTCATCGCCATCATCAGAAAACTCGACTTGTCTTTCTTACCCTCGTTCAGTTCTGTTCCGTCTTATCAAAGAATAAGAAGTACAGTGGCTACCGTGTTCCATCACATAAAACATGCATAAATAGAGGTTTTTTCTAACTTGGATTCAAAGCACTAATATTGGAATTGGAAGTGACAATAGCTTTGCTAATTATTACTGAAATATGTAAGTGTAATTACTAAAGTGTAAACAGTTTTTATATACATCTATTGAACGTTTTCAGACGTATTGCGTTTTAAAGTGGTTAGCGACGAACCCCATTCTCAATTTACGCAGATTTAATATACCTACACATAATGTGTTGCTTTTATCCATTGAATTTCTGACATCGTGTTGCAACTTGGAAAGCATTGAAGAACGTAAAATAGAATTTGCTCCATAGATAAGGTTACGTTGTTTTCCAACCATTCATACTTAACTGAACAAGCTCCAAGTGCCACAAGAGATATTATGTTACAATGTTTATATTTCGGATGAGCATCGTAAACAGAACAGAAGAAGAAGT
Source organism: Troglopedetes dispersus (assembly GCA_027744215.1). Taxonomy (NCBI): domain Eukaryota; kingdom Metazoa; phylum Arthropoda; class Collembola; order Entomobryomorpha; family Paronellidae; genus Troglopedetes; species Troglopedetes dispersus. The sequence continues at coordinate 4,141 of JAHZNF010000004.1, read as the reverse complement.
CACTGATACTCCTCTACGGTATTTACGTGTATTTGTAGTGCTACATATAATGGTGCACATTTTTATGCGCAGTTAAATTTACAAAGCGTGGGAACCAAAACAATTTGTTAGGAATTTAGGCAAGTCGAAATTGTCAGTGGAGCATGATTATAGATATGTGACATTACAAGGCTTATACTATATTCCTTATAAGAAATAATAATAATCCTAATGGGTGCAATACACAGAATAAACAATTCATCAGAAGGTATGTGTACAAAACTCCACAAATGCTGAGTCCTAAGAATATTTGAAGATATTATGTTTTTGGCGAAAAGCATGACGCTATTCCCTTCTGGTCCAACCATCAGATTTGTTTTGTTTGACACAATTGCTATTATTAGGATGGAATCAAACTTACTTAAAATTATTGACGGAAGAGTGGTCGAGTTCATGTGAACTTATTTATATTCCCATAACTTTTAATGCTTGATACCCGATAAACCTTAGAAGGTTAAAAAGTAATAGGTAAAAAAAGCACATGTGCTGCTTGACAGTTTCATTTCTCCCGAATAAACATAGAAGATAAACGGGTTAGTGACTCACAGAGTATTATTTAGGTGATTATGACATTCAACAGAACACTTGGCAAGGGTTAACTAATGATTTGACAGTCAGTCGCAATATGGACAATGGATTAATTATTCTGAGTCAGAATGTCAGGAGTATACCGTTTAAAAGTATTTGGTATTATTCAAGTAGAATAATTTTGTATCGATTTGTTTATTGCATTGGTATTTTAAGAGGAAATAAATTGAGTAATATGACACAAGCTTGACTGTGTAATTGACTACCCGTCAGCATTTTGAAACGTAAGTGAAAGAATTAGTCCTTTTATCGCTAATAATGTGTTAAAACACATCGAGATGTCTTTCCATTTTTTTTGTTCATTTGGAGTTGTGACGATGAGGTCCAAATCTTTGTTTATCCTACTCCAACTAGTAAGTTATATTAAGTGTTCCTAGTATTATTTGTTATTGCTACATTGGTTTAACTCGACCAGCAAGATCACAGGACTGTATTCGATAACATAAGCCGACAAGCATACTGCGAAACCAACTTTTGCGAAGCAAAATCTCTTCTGCTGACCGGCTTTTCAAACACTTGATGAACACATTTATTCAAAGGGTGAACATTTTTATAAACAAACACACTGCTTAACTTCCCTAATCTCTTGCTAAATTACCCAGCATTTTCAGACTGACAATTTATCTCGCTATCTGTGAACATTATCTTGCTTCCAGGGAGTAAATATTATGCTCAGAGGCTACATACATAAATGAGTTGTCATTAAAAATGATGCAAATAAAAAAGTTCATTGTGGAGGTAACCAGTGTGCATTTCATTTCTTACTGGTGCCACTACTACCCCTTACGTTTGCATTCTTCTCATTTTCATACAAATAGTTAATTTGTATTCGTCCATCTGAAAGCAGTCTAATTTATTTCGTCTAACAAGTTGTTTACAGCACATTTTCATGGTAGTATATGTATATACTCTTTTATTTAAACCTGTAGAAAAATTTTCAATCTCAGCAGAACAGTGTTTAAATGAAGGAGACTTTTCTGATACTATCCAGGATCTAGACTGGTTTTTTGTGTCATCCAAGATTCTTGGCAGACTAAAGAAAATTTTGTTCATTGGATAGATTCGCCCAAGTTATTCCATCAGTTATTGTTTGCTAGTGCACATATTTGAGGCTGAAATTACTTTGTGCTTGTAACAAACTGATTGTCAAAAAAGTGTCGTGAGTAAGTGGTTACACAGCAAGGTTTTCGGTCCGAAGAGAGCGCTGCATGAAATGTTAAAAAAGTTTACATGATAACGCGATGATGCTTGACTTTTGTTGATTCTAATCATTTTCAAGCCATGTCCATAATCCTTCCATAAATAAATAAATTCACGCCGCCACAAATTGCTGGACTCCGTTGTTAGAGTGGGATCACATGATACAAAATAAACTGAGCCTATCACAAGCAACCACCTGCCTTCATGTTTGAAGGTTTTCCATTTTAAAGAATTATTAGCGAGTGAGCATCCATCCCCGTCGTTCTGTAAAAACTGAACAAAAAACGTTAAGTTTCTGTAAGATTCAAATTTGAGCCAAGCTACTACCAAATTTTAAGTTCAACCCAAGGACAATTTAAGGAAATATAAAAATTAAAACACATTGTGGAAGTGGAGCCCAAATACATTCAATATTAGAGTCCAGTTTAACGTGAACACATCCAAGTTTTTTAATTACACTATTCTGGCACATTATTTCTCTAAAAATTCGTGTGTGTAGCACAAACAAGTTACATAAGTGTGAAGGAGTAAATACAAGAAACGGAAAATGTCTTTGCAAGAGGCTTACAAAAAGATTAAAGAGTGGACTTCATCGAAGCCTCCAATCAAAAGACTGGCAACTCAGGATCAGCTTTCAAAAATGGAAATTCAGTACGCTCCTCTTTCTTGAATTTCGAATTGTCTCTTTAAGCATTGTTTGCAGTTTTAGCAAGTTTTGTCTTAATCATTCTCTGTATCATTCTCCTGTCTACCATATATTATATTATAATTAATATACTTTGAACTACATAGATTTCAAAACTGCGTTTTTGTGTACAAGCTGAAGCATATTGAGACTCAGGCATGCAAGTACAAACGCCGGAAGGTAGCAAAAAATTTGGGATACTCTTTTCGATCTCTGCGGACTTCCTTCGTAGAACCACACGACGAAATGTGAGTTCCAAAATGTTTGCTCTACTGAATAGTCTAAGAGTTAAAAATTGAGTCCTAATATTTAGCTTTTAGGCAACACAATTTCAGATTTCCTTTAAAAGCCAAAGTAGATACCTATGAATTTATTTCTCGCAGGTTTGAAAAGTGCATATTTAACCCGTCGGATCGTTACATTGTCAAGGAGCACATCTCAAATTTAGAAACGGTGAAAATCCGGTGAGTGAGAAGGTTTAATTGTCAATCCACATATGCAAACATGATTTTTATTATTAACTTTATCACTAAGTATTTGTTGATTTAATCTTTCAAACTGTACAACACTAATGTAGTTGAACTTTACTTCAGAAAAGCACATGTGTACTCACTTAAGTCAATTTTGTTACTATCTGAAAGGTTCGTCAATTGTCGATTTCTTCGTCGCGACAACAAAATCAATGAGAAACTCCGGCGTTACTGGAGGGGACATTACGGAAAATTTTTGAAGTTTCATCTGCTTCCAGGTGAGGTTTAATTTTTTCGTAATTGCGTTTTCATTTTACCCCAAAACACACTTTTATTTTTACAAGGGTGACAGTGACAGGATGGTGTCAAACTTTTCATTACAGATCAATTTCATGTTGAGAATGAAGTAATCAGGATCAAGGATTTGCCTTCTGCAATCGAGTTCATGATAGAAGAAACGGAGATTGAAGATCTTGCCCAATGACACTTTACAATCTTTTGATATTTTATTTCAAAAGGCTCTACTATTACCAGCAAGACACAATCTACATTGTTGTTATTACGCATTTTCCGGTTGTATAGTTCTACCCCGGTACCACTCTATTCACTTTTTTACATGGGAGGTGATATTATGACTGGGGTATTTATTATAAATGATTTAAACGCTTACGTCAGTATACATATAAAAAGCAATTACTACTTTTACCTTTTATTTTTTAACAGAAAGAAAACTTACTGAATATTTTATTTTTCCTGTTACTTACTTTAAAATATTGTGTTTCTGAAGAAATAAAAACATGCAGATAAACATATCTACGAAAAATTCTTGAATCAAAATATTTTGATACCCATACAACTTAACATGTACGACTTTAAATTACGTAATGTATTATGTATTGTATTCAAGTCGAAGTGTATGAAAATTCTGTCGTGGGAAAATTTACGTCGGAATTCATGTCTAGTAACCAGTATCCACCTGTGCAAGACTGGACATTATACTAAACATATTAAGAGCATTCCAGGGGGATAAGTTGCATACATTCGCACTAGTTACTTACAAATTTTTTACTGCGCAGTGTTCTTCGTCTTTACGCATCTTCGGATGCAGACATTTTTGTTCTAGAAATTACTTATGTGTAGCTGGTGAATGAAAGTTATA
>JAHZNF010000002.1:0-30993 GCA_027744215.1 Troglopedetes dispersus | reverse complement strand
ATTTCATTTCGCTATTCCCTTCTCTCCTGAGTACCACAGATGAAATTTCACAGTGAACAGTACGATTTTGTTCATTTCATGCATGAAATGGCGTCGTGAATACCCATCTTTACTCATTCACCGATTTCCATAGACGATGATGAAAACCTAATTTTAAAAAATTTGGCAAATTATTGTCAAAGCTTGCATCATTTGACATTTGTTTGCGTGTGTGGCGTATTATGACGGTAGGATAAACAAACGGAAAATATATAAAAATATATATTTATTTTTCATTCTTCGAAAAGTAGACTTTTTGTAGCTTGTGTGTTATCAAGTTTTCACCTTTTTGTACTCCTATCAAATCTACTCTTGTAGTCGCTGTTGCTAATAATGACTAATGATGCATATTCGGCAGTATATGAATAGCACGATGCACGAAGACCTTCGTGGATAAATTCAAATATCCAGGTAAAAAAGAATGAATTTGAAAATAATCCTCTCTGGAAAAAGGGAAGAATGAATGTCGATGGCGGTAATGTGGCATATGTGTAGTGTGAAATATGAAACTCCATCAACTGGAAAAGGTGTATTTTGTGCCAACTACTTAGATCCTGGATTACGGTGCAATCCTTGTTTCCTTTGATAAGAACGTGAAAAAATTAGATTAAATTTTTGTACGTCTATGACTAGCCACAAAATGCCTTGTCATTTCAAAAGTTAATTTGCACAGAATTCGAAGAAAGGTCTGATTCAATTTATTATTTATCTATTTTTCACTTCTATTTAAAGAATAGTAAGCATAAGCAACTTGAATGAAGCCTTTAATGAAGTCAATTATGAACTGGAGTAGTGCGTCATTTTGACTTGATGATTAAACATGATCGTAATAGGGACAAGTAAGCAATTATGTCAGCGAAATATCACAATTCCTGTATTTTGAATTCCTGTCTCTTTGACAGGAATTCAGAAAAAAACTTTTTCTATATTTTTTACATCTCAAGCTGGTGTACGCTGTTCCTTCTGTGACTCTGCTAAATGGATGCTTATCTGGGTCCCATCTCCCAAAAATATAACGTCGAACTTAACTACCACAAAATGACTTCCAAAATCTTATTAACCTTGTCAGGCATCCATGTATAAATTCTACAAACATTTTCTGCAATTATTCTCATTTCGAAGAAACCAGTTTCTCGGTATTCCTCTTGTTCAAAACTAGAATTAACTTAATAATCCAAACTCTCAAGAGAAAAGCCTATCGATTACAATCCATTTCGGAAGGTGTGCTCTAATTTGCATAAATATGAGTTTCCGCGAAGATTATTACCGCAATCATAGGAACTCCAAGCGCATAACAAAGATCAAGGAAAATAAGTTTGCAACCCGATCTACTTCATCTCCCCAGAAATTTTCAATTATCCCCAAAATTGCTTTATGTTGTCATCTCTCATCTTATCTGCACAATTTTCCCAGACTCGGATAAACATTCCCCATTACTGCTTTGGATATTATATTATACCATTACATGTATGAGCAACTGGTTAAGATCAAACCATCTCCTTTTCACAATCATCCATTAAGTTCGCCGTTCAACTCAAAGGAAAGTGGTTAGCATCCTTTCATTCATGTGTCATGCCTCAGAGATCTGAAGTAATTAGAGATTCTTAATTCCGGGTAAACTCATCATCCGAAAAGGGACTATTCATCCTACACAACCACGATCCTTGGTTTCGCTGCGGGAGACAACTCTTCTCAAAAAAATCTCCAAAACAAAAGCAGAGCCCATAGTGCACCACATTAAGAGAGAAAATTATTGCAAAGGTGATCATCACAATCATGAAATATGTTGCATATGTTCCAAAAATTGTAGAAATGAGAATCATTAATATTAAAGAGAACACCCATCCTGAAACACATTTTTTGAAAGGGTGGCCGTCCTTCGTAATAAGAGTAATAATAATGATGATGTGATGACGATAAGTAACGTGTTTGTTCGTATTATTATTCGGTTAGTGGACATGTAATATGTGTAAACCAGCAGCAATAAGCACCACAACAAGCAAGCACGAGCTCATTCAAAAGAGGAACAGAAAAAGATCTCTCTTCTCTACTCTGTACCCTCTACCCTTTCTCTTCAAAATCATTCATACCAATTTCGATCGAACTCGAGTGTATGTATATCGCACCGAAACAAGAAGTCTGCCAGCATGGAGTCAATGAGCATCATCAAAAAGTATCTGGTTACACAATTATTAATCCCATGTACGAATAAATATGCGTTCTTTCATTTGGTCGTTTTGTTTTAATGGTGATGCTGTTATGCCGCTACTATTTATATCATCGTCTCCATTATACAGTTTTCTGTCTGATTAGGCGCACTGCGAGGCAAGGTGTACTGTAATAAAACTTGTAAGAACATTTACATACAAAATATGTGTTTATTTCATTTAGCATTTCAAAATATTGCGTGGTAGCTAGTGTACAATGTTACATCTGGGAATTCCCGGAGCGAATTTGAAGCACAACAAATCCAAATTCTTCACGAATTGTCCATTAGTGAAAAATTAATTTGAAACACGTGCTACAATGGAAGAACGCATTTTGGGGAAATCATCGTGTCATGAAGTTCTGGAGAAAGAGTTATGATAATGGAGATTATGTCCAGGTATAAATGGCACCGACAGGAAAAGGATAGCTCACTTCATTGGGGAAAATTTATTAAAAGGCATTACCACAGATCACTTTACCACTTGAAAGCATTACACACCCTTCCACTTTCATCATCTCAACATGTCATTATTTTCATGATTATTGCGATTTGTGTAGCCAGAAACATTTTTCAACCAAATGCTGCCATAGCCCTTGAGGTGAACATGCATTGAAAGTACAAGCTACACAATCGTATCATCACTTTCATACAAGCATGGATAGTCTGATAAGTACAAAAATATTTTATAGGAATGCATCTGTTTTAATGAGAAGCTTTTACAAAGAACAATCATTTGTTGACTTACGTTTAACACGGATTCCCTAAGACATGAAGCCCATCGTTCCATTGGAGACTGTCCAGACAAAGGAATACTTTATATGCGTTGGACTAGACGAAAGTTTTCGTGAATGCAGACTAGTATGAGGGAGTCGGTCTATTTAGAGGAATTGCCTCCAACGAAAAGCTCAATGAAAGAATGAATGAACGAGAAAAGATGATTTTCTGATGGAAGAAAGGAGGATTAAACTGAATTTAAGACTATTAAGGAAATGCCTTCTGGCCACATCACATTCTGTTGAAGGAGACGGACTACCAGACACTCCAAACAATTGTTGACTCCCAATTATCCCGTTCTAACAATGACTAACGAAGAAATGAAGAATAAACGTCACTCGTAGCTTGTCTCATTATGGTTTTGTGCTCTCAAAAAATTTCCTCTCTGGCGGCAAAACAAAAATAAATTTTGTCGAGCTTGTATTTAATTCTGGAAAATTCAGACAGTTCCCTTTCAAAAATGCAGTAAAAGACAAAACGCAAGTAATTAAAAATTGCGAGAAAGCATAAAATGGAAATGACCATTTTTGCATTCAGAAATATGGAAAGGTGAACAATTATATGTATTTTTTTAAATAAATAACTTGTTTCCATTCACCACACAGTTCCACTCATTGTGCTGTCAAAAATAAATTGTAGCAGACACAATAGCAAAGGAGTGTTAGAGTATAATTTTTATTGAACCTTGTTAAGCCTTCTCAGTATCTTTTTTTATTTATTTAATTTTACGTTTTATTTCATTTTACACACTCATTTAAAGATTAGTCCATCCATTCCGTTTACCTCAATAAGTTCACTTGGTTAAAGTACAAAAAAAGAGTCAAACTAAAAGGAACATAAAAATATGTTCAGCAACCAAATATAACTACGCATATATAGACATGATCCTTTACTATTATGGTCTCTCTTGATTGATGACTGATAATGGGATGAGTAATACTATTCCCTCCAGCTTCTGCTCTTTATTTTCCACTCTCTCTAAACAAGCCCGTGAGGACGAGGATACGTTTTCAGTGGAGCTGTTTCATTCCATTATTTTGACTAGTTTGGACTGATGAGGATACCTACCCACCTCTCAAACTCTGTGATCACTGACACGACAGCAGCTTCAGCTCCTCCACATGATTACAATATGCCTCTCTTTTCAAACGGATTCTGATGATGACCATTAAGAAGAGAAGATGAACGGATAAAAAACACAAAACTCATTTTCATGATTGGGAAAATGACTGTTGAGCACGGCACCGCACACACACTCTCTCTCACACACACAAGTCAAAAAGTAACAGCATAATAATATTCCACTTTTCTTTCTCTTCCCCTTTCACTTCTTCTCCATTCATTGTATCAATTTTTTCATTGTGTGGTCGGTCAGTCAGTCGCAGCACAGAGGAGGAAGAAGATGGAGAGCAAGCCACGTCAACGTTTTTTTTTCCTGGCCGTCATCATAAACATAACATGATACTCTACATAGTTGAATAATAATAGTAAAAGAGGGAATGCTTTTGGGAAATGATTATGAATGATATGATTTCCTTATCTTTGATGGCACTATTGTTTTATGGATCTTGACAAGCTATTTTAAGGCCAAAGGAAGAACAAAGTTGGATTACGTCGTGTAGCTCTTTACAATATAATTTGTGATGTAACTGTCCAAGAAAGCTGACACTTCTTTACAGCTCGTCGATAAGGCCGACGATGTCTTAATTTGTATTGTTGCTCTTGTAATACTTGTAGTAGCACATGACACTGATGAGAAAAATTCTATGGGGTGATTTTTTTTACAGAAATGTCAGTAAACAAAATCCAGGATGTTTGAAAAAAATAGAAGCAAAGTATTTACTTGGGCAGAAGTTCAGTTGTCACATGGATTGTTCAAGGAAATATCTATACAAAATTGTGAGAATAATTATTGATAAAAAATAGAATTTAGGAGGAAAATAGGAATTGTATGGTGAATGGGAAAGCATGTTTTACCACTCACCTCCATCAATGAAAATAAGATTGAAAAGTTATATGTTTTGGGCGAGTGATGGTGAATCAATGCGGATTTCATTCACTTATTCAGTCATTCATCACCACATCTTCTTCTCATCATTTCAAGCACATCATCCTACTTTTTTATTTCCCAGGAAAAACCAAATCTGATGAAGTGGTATTTTGTGCACACACACATGAGAGAAAAAGTGGAAAGAGCGAGAGAGTAAAACGCTATTTGCAGATTTCGGCTGAGAAGTCAATATACAAGAAATGCATCCATGTAATGTAGCTTATTCGAAAGATTGTGTAGGTATACATTACCGCAAATGATGCTACTCTTCTTGAGTGACCAACCAAAATAGGCAACAAACAACGCGGTTAAAGGCTGCTTCTCAGGAATTCTCCGCAGAACAGTGAAACATTTTTACACAGCGATTTTCGAATGTAGCACTCACAATAAAAAAACTTTTTTTTCCTCGCTCGGTTATCTAGTCATTGAAAAGTCTAGGCTTTCCAGTTCGACATTAGATAAGCATAACATTACAAAAAGTATGGTGAACACATACATATGTGTATATCTATGCATAACATGAAATCCATTTTCGGGGAGAAAGAACCATAAATGAAACTGTTTTATGTACATATATGTGGTATGTTGGTGGAGAAGCGAAGGATATTGAATAAATGAGAGAAAATTGATCGAGTGGCATGTTGAATGGAGATAAAAAGTCTTAGAAAAAAATCAAAAGGAGAAAAGTTGCAAGCTGCAATCATTTTTTCCACGGGTTTATCAGATACGCATATATAAATCCTGTATATTACAAACAAGAAAATACACCATAAAGTGAACGAACAGTTCAGAGACCAAAACTATATTTTCTCTACACTCTTCCAAAAAAGGATCTCTGTAAAACTGTGTATGTGCATATTGCTCTCCGCTCTCTTTTCCATGTAAAAAAGTCCACATCACTTTTTTACAACTGAAAGGGCAGAAATAAAAAAGTCTCTCCTGCAATACCAGAGCAAAGCTGGAATAGTTCCACAAAAAAAATAAAGTAATCTAAACGGAGAGTTGAATGCTTTGGGATATTCCGTTTTCTGATCAGCGCTCATCTATAAAAACTTCTTTTTTATAGCAATTTGGCTTAATCAAATGTCGATCTACATACACCCTTCATTCAAGTGTTATATTTACCTTTTCCTTCGGAAAAACTTTAGGCAGAGATTATAAAAAAGACTTTTTGTACATCCTCATATTGGTAAGAGGTAAATTGAAGTACTTTGACGTTCCACTCTCACTTCCAAACAATACTTAGAGAAGTAAGTGCATTGTGGCTCTCGGCTTGAATGAGAAGATTGCATCGTGGGAATAGTAAAGAGGAATTCCTTTTTTATCAGAACTCTCTATTTCCGCTTTTCTGTGGAAGGAGCTGCCTTCATTAGTAAATGGTGGCAATGTAGGACAGAAACTAGGTTGAGCGAAGGAATTGATGTAATATATATTGTTTAAGTAGCTCCTCCTCAGGCACACAAGTTTCCTCTGATTTTCTCCTCGGAGAGTTCTCCTTTCTTTTTAAACTTTTTTATTTTTTGGCAAGGTCTAAAGACTGAACGGAACGAAATAATAAAAGAAATTCATTTCTAAGCAATCGCATCATTTACCACAACGCCGCCGTGGGTAATCTCACCATTTTCTGTGAATTAGGAAAAGAATAAATAAAAAGCTTTGGCGAGGAAAACTGTTCGTCAGAAAATGGAACTTTTTATATTACAATAAAATGTGTAGTCATATAAAACGCACGTACGAAATGTTAAGTAGCGTGCCAACGTGAAACAAACTTACATTATTTTCTGGAATCGTCTGTTTTTTATTTAGTGAAACAAGGCCGATTTGAAAGAAAAGTTGATGAATGTACATCATGTGTCTAATGGCTCATGTCAATGTTCTCACAGAGGTAATCAAATCATACTGCACGAAATGCGTAGACGGAACGGAATACTATTTTTATGCAGCGGAGAACCCATCATAACTTTTGTAATGCTCCTCCCCACTCCACGTCATTATCTGATTGAGGGTACAGTCTCGTTGTCAAAATTATGCTCTAATTAATTTGGTCAAGGTAAAAAGGCTTGTGCCTTTTCTCATTAAACTGGGAACACCATCATAATCCCACTTCTACACTGCTGTGCGCACAGCACACTGAGCACACAACATTTCACTCACTCTCGGAAGATCTGCTGCTCTGCTCCAAAAACAAATCCTTCGCTTTGTTCGCTCAGTAATAAGAGCTCACCAGGATGCCTCTCATTCATGCGATCCGCTAAACAAGCCGATCTTTGTGTATTTGTCTTCTTTTTCTTCGATTCTGAAATTAAGGATACACTAAAAGATACACCGTTCATTATAGCCCGTCTCATTTCATCCGTTTTCAGTTTCACTCTACAAACGAAACCACCACCATCACATCATCTCATTCGCCGTCAAACATGATCGTGACGGTGTAAATGGAGGCACTTTATTCTCGACCAATCTTGCGGAATCTTATTGTCTGTTAATCGGATGATACACCCTGTGGAAATATATCTCCTCATGCTGACGGATTTTTATTAGAAATATTGCCCCTGTTTTTTTATGTATATTGCATGAATTAGTATTTTCCTCATTCATTTCATTTGACCAAGTTTTAAGTTTTCCATGAGCTTCTAACATTTTTTAGCATAATTGTTCAACAATTTATTTTATTACAACAAATTATTACTAATTTTTAAGTTTAATGAAATTAAATAATAATAAAATGGAATACAATTGTTGAAGAAATGGACAGTACGAACGAAAATGCTTAGATTTTTGTAGTATGAATGGTTTTGTAGAATTGCAGATAAGCTGCCAAATTCGTGTCCATATAACCTTTTCTAATTTATACATCTGCGGGCATACTTTTTGAAGAAGCACACACACATATATTTTATATACATAATGTTTTTGGTCGCTCAATTCCCGCAGCAGATAAAATAAAATGTGGAAGAAGGCAAGAGAGAGAGAGAGCGGTGAAAAAAAGAAGACGATAGAAGTTACACACACAGGGATCTCTGGCAGGATTGGCCCTTGTTAAGAGAGGACGCATGTTTTGAGGAAGGCGTGGAGAGTTGAAAGCGAAACGGTAAAAACTCTATTACATCCCGATAAACCAATCGGGTAAACGAACACGCTCAGAGTCGAATGGGGGTTGCGCATTCCGAATAAAATCGTCCAGGAAAAAAAAGAGAGGAGAGTAAGTGAGTATAAGCGAGAGAAAAAATTATATACAACACACTACTCAAACCGTTTTACCTCGTGTTAAGTACCCACACGTGAAAAAATACGGAATTTTTTATGGTGGCTTGCTCTACCGAGCAGAGTTAAACAAGAGGAGCAGGATTCTTTTGGGTGCCACCGTACATGTTGAGCTCAAGTTACGTACCACTCAGGCGAAAGGCAAAAATGTAGCTTTCCTTGGAATAGGACTCAATTAAAACAGATCGGAATACGTAGCTATCTTCTCTCGTTTATAGAGCAATGATCGCAGGTCTGCTCATGCTAGTGATACTAGTAAAAACTTTATGTTTATCATTTGTTGTTAGTATAAATGTTGACAGTTGTGATATACAATGTATAATATTTTGCAATTTCTAGAATAAATACAATTTCAATTCAACAACTGAAGATTCTGAAATGCCGGATGAAATTTCCTAATAGTTACATTTTTAACAAAAAAATAAAACAATTTTCTTGGAAGCCCGCACTTTATTTTTGGCTAAATTCCTGGTACATTGTATTATTTGATCTGAATAATGTGCCGTTTTGAATGCTACTTATAATAAACAATTTGTAAATTTAGAGGAACAACGTAAGCATGAAACTTGTTAAAGACGGAAAATAATTGGTCGTTGCTCTTTTACGTCACTTGCTGACGAGTTTGTGTAAGCGGCTAAAATACAAAAGTCTTTCACGCAAGCATTCTGAGATTAGGCATTGTAATGTCACCAAAACATAAACACTCAAAATGACACTTCGACGATGGTGATAAAGATCTTCAGAGAGAGAGAAAAGGGACTACCAGACTATCTCATCACTCCAATAAACCTCTTCCGAAGAATGAAAAAGGGCACTCATAATTTTCATCATTGGCATAGAACTGCTGTCCTCTCCTCGGTCACTGTTTTGCTAACTCCAAACAATATTTCTTTATTCATCACATCTTTACCACAAACAAATGGAAGTATTTATATATATATATATGAGTGGAGTAGACTGCGTAATACTAGAAACGTAACTTATTTATATAATATTGCACCACATCTTTTAATTATTGTTTTCCCAAGTTGACCGTATATTGGCAAGCATAAATAATTCGTGGTTATCTAATCAAAACAGGAATACTTTAGCATAGCATTATCTTTACTGAGTGGTAATCAATTCTTCAAAAAAGTCTCAAGAAATTGTAGTTGTTCCTTCGATCCAAACGGATGTTTAATTTTGTGCACCGCAACGAAAAAAAAGGAAATTAGACCTTTTTCACGAGAATCTTGTCAGTGGTGAAATGAGTAGTGGATGCATGGGTTGGAGGTGGTGCGGTACAAGAGTGAAACATTGTAGCAGGGTTGTTCTACACGATCATGTTGAAGTTTCAACTCATGTAACTTTGTCTCTCTTCTCTCTCACTCCTCAACTGGAGGCACACTCACGAGCTTTGTTTTTCGCTGGCTTGCTGGCAGTATGATTGCTTTTGAAACGAGAAGACCACCTCGGCAGAACTCAAGCGAGAGTGTGTAGGAAAACAGGAAGAGACACACATATAAAAAATATTGAGAAGGTACCTCTTCGCACTTCTCCATTCCTCATTTTGCCGACGAAACGAGTGAGTTCAGAGAGTGTGTTGTGCTGTATGTGCGGTGGTAGTAGATTGTGAGAAGCAGCCACCGAAAAAACTGGAAAGAGATCCGATCTGATTTTAAGTTGAATCATAATAGCCGTCATACATAGTCAGCATCGGGCCTCCGTGGCGAAGAAGACTTTCTTTTACTGCCTCCGCAAACAAATCCTCCAGTCGATGGGTTATGCCAGTGAGAGTTTTTTTTTTGTTGTTGAGAAAAAAACCATGGATCTGGACCGCATTCAAGAGTGACTTATAAAATATTCGATACAATTAAATAATTTTCTATATTTTGTTATTTCGGGTTATTCCCTCTGATGATGGGTACTTTTTTGAAAACCGAATTTTCCAACAATATACTGACTGGTGGGAAATAACTCAGCTTTTTAATTAATAAGTGTTTGGTCGTTACTTAATTTTCCTGTGCTGCCTTGAAGATAGAACATGCATCATTTAATAGTTTAATCATTCCTAACAATCTTCTGATTCCTCTACGTATTGGAATACTGTGCTTACAATTTTAACTTCATTAAGCATAAAAGATTATGAGCAACAATTAAACAAGAATGATATTCTAATAGTTGCCTGTTAGTAAAGTGTATGGGGTTTTGTGAAAGTGAATTTAATTGAACACAATTAATTTTTGTATATTGCGTAGAACGACGACCGTTCTCGACAATCAAGGCATATTTTAGTTGTGGTGTGAGGCGTGCTCTGAGATTGTCTAGCCACAGAACGAAACGGATTTACATAAGCAAGGAAATTCTGGGGGAATGTGAACACCCACAATTTCAGTTGTTCCGAAGACTTTTCTTTTTATTTATCTTCGCACAAGTGATCATCAATCACATTATCTTTACCTGGGGATAGGGAAGTCTTGGTGAGGGGATCCTTAGCAAGTTGTTCTTGTTGCGTCAAGAAATTATTTAGTATTGCGTTGTGCGAGATGCCTCGAGACTCGGATTCGAGTGGGACGTGTAGTCCCGTGCATGTGACGCGAAGTCCTAGTCCCAAATCGCAGAAGATTTCCCCGTTCTCAATAGCAAGCATTCTAGCGTCGTCGTCTAATCACTCCCCAAACAAGTCCAAAGATGATCCCTCTGAAAACCTAATCTCTCCTGATACCAGCTTACTTGCAAGGTAAGCAACATACCAGTAATATTTTTTCGCAAGAAATAAATCTTGCCACATTTTTGCACTTAATGGAGCAAGAACAATTATATCTAAAAGTGACGCTATCTTCTGAACGTATTTTCTTCAAGTTGTTATTCTTTATTTCTTTGAACTGAATGACGATTAGTTATGACTATTTTTGAGGAGATAGTAAAAGAGCATTCGTGCGTCAGACGAGCAAATTAGCTAAAAAAACATATTCACAGGAAATATTTCAGTAAGCAAGAAGAGAGCGTAATTTGTTGTCACATGGCATTTGCAATAAATACTTGTGAAGCTATCTAAATACATACAATACACATCGTTAAATAGCGCAATGCTCTAATGAGTTAAGTAGGAGGATGTTATTTACAGGAGCACAATGAGCACGAAATGGAGACAATAAAACAGAGCCAGGGAAAAGTGCTTTTGTTGTATGTAATAATAAGAAAAATCGTTAGGCGAGAGCCACGTCATCGACGGTAGGTATTGTTGTTATTATGAGTGAATGAAATTTGAACAGGAGCGATTTGACAGTTGACAGGTTTCGGGTTTCGGCTTAAAGACGACACACCAATCGACCAAAAAAAGTGATCGTGTCATTAGTGAAGAAACCATACAAGTAAATCAATGAAGTTACTCAAACGCGAGCTAGAAATTTAATACGGGCGATCCATCCTGCATTGCTTTTAGCGTTTAAGTAGACTCTCCGGCAGTAAAAGTCGTTCGCAGCCAATGCACTTGTGGATTAATAGTAGATCACAAAATAAAAGTAAATGCGTGACAGTATTAATTGAAAACCTACAAGGGAGAGACGTTAATTCCATGCTTTTAGCAGAAATGTTGTGCAATATTTCCAAGGAGAAAAGCCAATGGCGCTGAAAAGCATATTGTTCTGGAAATTACGTATGTGTTTAAATTTTCCACGTACAAGGCTTGTAAAGATACGGTTTCAGAAAATGATTCTTGTGTAAGAATCTTTATAAAATAAAAATTATTTAGGGAACGCGTAATTTCATTTCATTCTAATTTCAATCAAAACAAGGACAAGAATGTCGTGTTAAAAATAAAGTCAAGTCATCGAAGGCAACTAATTGGTACTTGATACATCCGCATTCGATTTATCGCATTCTTTTTTTATTCTGTCGAGTTGAGAAGTGACTGCAAATTAGGGAGGGAAAATATATATATCAAAAATAATATCATATATTATATGATTATAAGTCATCAAACAAGTTTGTTTCCATTTTTCCGGCATTGTTTTTGTTGCATTTATTTTTTAACAAGCTCATTTAACGCCTAACGATCTAATGCTAAGCGTAAGCTAAGGTAGAAGTAGTGATAATCTACCGAAAATATAAAATTTTCGGAGATCTGGGAAGCCTTATTGTATTTCAAAGTGGGTGAAAAAATACACCAAGATTAATGGAATTACATGGACCTACTTTGCCTGTATCAAATATGCAACTGGAAATCTTTGATAATGTTCGTATGTTATATGTGTATATGTATTGCATTTAATATCTCGTTGAGTAGTTTTTGTAGTGAAATTTAGAATGCTTACACCCAGTTGTATCCATTCCTTCCATGACGGCTAGAATATTACTTCCACTGATTTTTGGTGGATAAAATGAACAGAATGGATAAGCACAATTATTTAAATATTGCCGTTATTTCATCCATTTCATCCATCCGCTTTAAAATCAGTTGGGCATTGGACATAAACCGTTCACTTATTTTCTGTCAGAAGTAATAAAATATGCTTGATTTTTAGGTTTCATCTTCTCCAGTGAATTGAGTGGCTGATATTTTTTGTTTTCTAATTTTCTTTTCTCCATTTCTGGCAATCATCTTTAGATGAGTAAAAATTGATTGACTGGTTCACGGAAAATTTTACTAAGATTAGGTTAGGACTGGAGGCGTTTTGTTATTTGTATTTGTTTTGTTTTTGGACCTTTATCTTGTCTACATCAATCAATTTAGTTTTGTAGGCATAGTCTTCTTGTGTTTTCAAAAATACTTCTCATGTTTTCATGTAACAAAGTTTAAAATGAAGATAAAGTAGTGCAAATCCAAACAGTGGCATGTATTATATTTCCAGCAAATTTATGCAACTGTGTGAGACATTAACATACTACCATGTCCTTTAGTTCGTTAGCTTTCCTGGTATATCAAAACAAGATATTCTCGCATTACCCCAAAAACGAGCAAGAAGACATGTTTCCAATTGCATTGAAAATTGCTGTGGCTCCCCATTGATCTCCTTCGTTTCCTTTGTTTACAGTAGAGGTTCGTCTTGATTAAATAACGTTTTAACAGACCTGACCACTCGAGTAATCATATTGCTTTCTGCGGTGTATGTCTGACAAAACGATTGAAGAATGTACGAATGTATATTATTCTGCTAGAATATGCTGCTGTCACTCCTGGTTTGAGGTAACTGATTTGCCTTAGTTTTATTTATTTATTTAAGGTATTACATCCCTCTGACCAGTTGAAAACGATATCTAATCATTAAAAAATTCTATCACGCGCTGCTGTAGGGTTTTGGGTCTTTGGGCATTGCTTGGCTATTTTATTTGTTTCAATGCGTCTCTTCCACTACTTCAGGAAAATAACATGATGTGCAGTAGCTGCTTTGATTTGTTTCATTAGTGAAGCAACTTAGCAAATACCGAAATGGTTCGTCTGCATGGTAATGTTTAGTAGTTTCATTCTGCTGAACACATATATCAGTTAGGAGAAGCTTTGAGTCGGAAGGGCAATATCAAATTATAGTATAATATCTGATTACTACGTTGTGTAAATTTAATTGCAAAATGATGAAAGGATTCTTGAAATCATTACCCCAANAAATGGTTCGTCTGCATGGTAATGTTTAGTAGTTTCATTCTGCTGAACACATATATCAGTTAGGAGAAGCTTTGAGTCGGAAGGGCAATATCAAATTATAGTATAATATCTGATTACTACGTTGTGTAAATTTAATTGCAAAATGATGAAAGGATTCTTGAAATCAACAAATTGTGCTGTTTTTAACCTGCTCACGCTACTGAACTATGGCTTTCGACAAATTTACAATGAATGGAATTTAATAGTCGTTTTCTACTCACACGTAAACCGACCATGCAGGCATTCCATAATTACCTTGCCCTATCCAAACATATAACTATAACCATTCATCAAACAAGAGTCACCATGCAACAAAACTTCTTTTAAAAAGTTAGATTTGGCAGATTTGAGGAGAAAGATTGATTACTTGTGTAGTTAAAATAACCTTGGTAGTTGGAAACTAGCATGGAGTTCCCTGATTCCTATGCTTATTGTAACTCACCCGATCTGTTTGACCTTCAGGGCATGTAAGTACTTGCAATTTTAGCAGGCGAAAAAAATTTGATTTTTTAACTTCTTTAGTAGGGTGCTCTCATTTATCTGAATATTGTGTGCGCAGCCGGCATATTTCTCGATCTCAAACTGTCTGTTGCTTCCGGAGCACAGTAACCGTTGAGAGGGAATGTCATCAAGGACACGTTTTGAAATTGAATGACCAATCAATGACAAATAGGTGGAGAAACTGATAAAATATTTTTCATAAAGTACCTTATCCAGGCTACAGGCTTATATTATACAAGATGAGCACAAGTTGTAAATATTGCTGGTGTAAACCGTGAACCGATTGATTGTGCTAATGGCAGGCTAAACTCAAAAGAATGATTAGTGTTGATAGCTTATTTTGCTTTACTTGACACCAGTTTATTTTCCTTATTTCAGACTGGGTCTAGTTAATCCATTCGCGATAACCCCACAACATTCAGCTGCACTCCTGGGACTATATGGATCGGCGGAGTTTCACCGGTCATGCTGGTACCCGGCATGGTCGTTGCCTGCAGGTGCACAGAATCTCACAACAGGTCCTTACGCAAACGACTCGAGCCGCTCCCCTCCCCCGGCCCATCAGGGAACCCACCGCCCAATTGGTAAACTGACATAACTCGCAATGAACACACTGAAGGAAAAATATACTATTTAAATTTTTTTTGTTAAATTTAAAGGTTATCCAAATACAATTTTGTTTCCAGTAAAACCAGAGCAAAAGTCGCCAGCGGAGACAGGTGTGTCGGACTGTTGCTCCTCGGATAGCCGGCCCAACTCCCGCGCCAGCTCCATAGACATGCGGTTGAGCAATGGAGGTGGTGGCCGAGGAACGAAATCCGAACCACTGGACGTGGACAGCGATGACGACAACGAGTTTGAATCCGAAGGTCAAAAGATTGGGTCAGGTACGTCGGGCAGTGCGGCGACCACTTCCTCGCCTCAAGGAACACCAGGAAGTAAATCTGGAATGACGGTGAGCTCACAATCCAGCAATGGCAACAACATGAACGGCGCAGCGAGACTTCTGACACTTTTCTCAAGAACAAATTTATTGGCCACCGTGCTAGATTTTCCATTTCTCTACTTTGTTGGGATTTCCTCCGTCAAATTTACTTTTAACGGTTGAGTTTCTGCTGGATTTATCTTGAAGTGTGCTCACTCGTTTTGACTTTTTTATACTCGAGTGATTTGTACAGGATTGCAATACCATATTTATTTTCTGGTTTGAACAGGTTAAAATTTGGTTTCAAAATCGTCGGAATAAGTGGAAGCGGCAGTTGGCAGCAGAACTGGAGGCGGCCAATATGGCGCACGCGGCACAACGACTGGTGCAAGTGCGTGTACCAACGATTCTCTACCACGAAGCGCATCACTCGACTCAGGACTCGAGCAACTCGACTAGCTCCAGCACTCCGCACCAGAACCTGACTTCATATCCGCTTCCGTACTATCAGCAGTTTGGAGTGTCCTCCACCTCCGTCAATTCCTCATCGCCCGTCACACAATCGCGCAACTCACAACTTCCCTCTCTGGTTTGACTTGATTTGTTACACGACCGTTCACAAACCCAACTCCCGTCTTCTTCATAGAGAAGTTTCCCAAAATAAATTATTTTTTAGAATCTAAACAACATCCTTCAGCGTTGCAATTATAACTAAGTACGTTGCTACATCATCATTCCTAATTAGCAGTTAGCAGGGCATTTTAAGAAATTTATGGTAGATCGACCACATGATTTAAATATTTTATTATTTTGGAATATTTTGATTTTAAAAAATCTATCAGGCATTATGCTGTCGAGGAGAGGAAATAAAATTAATTACGTACACGCCGTAAGTAGAGAAAATGCTTTAAAGTCTGTTTTTGTATGTACGTAGCCACGTTTGTGATTGTGAGTATAAATAATTTCTAATTAATTAACAGCGAACCGTTAAAATAATAATATCAAACCCTCATCATTACTGATTGAGTATCTAAATAATAGTGCAGTGTGGTCAAGAAGCACGTAGAGTTCACCAAACTATACAGAATGAGTATTATTATCACTACGATCTGCTCCTGCTCTCATCACTGCTTCAGCATTACCTTTGTCGCATCATCGCAGAAGGATTTTTATTATAATGTATTACAATGCCCCGCCGTCCGTGCTCCACACTCCAGGAGCAGCACACTTTACTCGTATTGTAGTCCTCTGAAATGATATTTTATTTGTTACGGAGACACTCTCCCAGCTGAATACACTTAAAAGAGCCCACCGTGGTCCACAAATGCAACCGATTTTACAGTCACTACAATCAAAGGATTTGGATATGTAGAATGCACGCAAAAGAGATCGTTTCTCTTCCAAGATTTATTTTTTAGCACTTCGCTAGACATTTTTAGATCTTCGAATAAATAAAACTGCTTAGCGAACCGGTATCCCATGTATCGCTGTCTTACAATGCTGATCATTTTTTGCGATACACTCGGACTGCTATACTGTAACAGTAAAAATTATTAGCGTATTATGGACATTATGGTGCAAGGTGTATGAAATGAAATTTCTCAAATGTGCGTTCTTATTTCTTACTTGCTTTTAATTTTGTAGTTTAAAAATGTCTTAGTTTCAACCTATTTTTTCATAAATTACGCTGACGCATAGTGTACATGACAAGAACATGTATGTTTTGACAAAGAGTAGGTAAATCTGTCAACTTGTATACGTACCATATCATAAAACTTGCTGAGAAGAAAACAAACTTTTTTGTAAACAAGATTACATTTGTGCCACACGAATTGGATAAGAGTAAAAAAAAGTAGTATAACATAAATATATACAATACATATTATATGCTACTTACTTACCATTATAGAAAAAGACAGCTAAGTTATTGCGCATTATTTGTATGCTATTATACTCGCGACAAAACATGAAAAAAGGAAGAAAAAAACATACGCTGTATTAATAATCCCTGCACCCGAAACTTCTTTGATTATTGTTACTTCTGCTAAATAAGATTATCCAAATGCTTAAAAACAAAAGCGTAACAGACTATAGAACGACATGCTTCTAATAGCAATTAATTAAGTGGCTGTAAATTATCAAATATATAACACAAGCATCAAGTTTTTTTTTGTTTGACACCACTGATGCTGCTATATGTAGGTTATCGTAAAAAGCGACGAAACATGATATATGAAATAATAATAATGTAAAATAAATTTAAGCTACCTTTAATTTATTTGAAGAAAAAAAATGAAGTAAGAGAATTATTGTAAAGCAACTTAGAATTGTACATTTACAAGCGTAATTGTTAAGAGAAAAATGTTTTTTGCTAAAAAAATAATCATCCGAAAGGTCTAAATTATTATTACAGAACTTAATTATATGTTAATAAACTTTCAATCTTATATATAATTTGCCTATTGCATTACGTATAAGATATATTATTCTGGTTTGAATAAAGAATCAGAGAATATTACTATTAAACTTCCGTCAGACAATGCTACTTCCATTTTTACTGTTCATCATAAACATTTAATAATAAATGCCAAGAGTTGGAATCATGGAAATTTCTGATAACATCTCCACATAAACGACATTCAACCACGAAGAAAAATTACATTTAAATTTGTCAGCCTTTCCAAAGGAAACTAAGCACAGGGGAACATACAAGCGCATGAGTTAATGATGAAGGCCACACCGGCACCAAATATATTTTTTGTCCTGGAGACTGCACACAGCATTTCCAATTTAACACTTCGTTACCCTCTTACAAACTATTTATCTCAACTCACGTGCTTCTCTCGGATCATACAAAGAATGGAAGAAATATAAGAATACAAGCAATAAGATTACAAGGGCGCGTCAAGGATTTCCTTCCAGTTTATTAGTTCTCGGCTCACTTACTTCCAATCCTTTTTTCCCTTGGTTTTATCATCTCAGTGGAAGGTCTTTTATCTTATATTTAGATGTAACTCTATTAAATATTTTTAAGGGAGAGACTGTAGACACCATAAGAACAATAACAATTTATCTTCCAAATAAAAATAAAATTTCCTAAGCAGTTGCTCCAGAATGTCCTCTAAAACTTCTGGTACCATGGTTTCCGCTTCTTCTTGACATGCCATCTTTAATTTAAATCTTACATACACTTGCAGTCTTAGTAAGGGAAGCAACACGAGACAAATATCTATTCTTCCATTCACACAAACATTCTAATTTTCTTTCCTCATGAAATTGTTTTGGTGAAAATTGACAAGTGTGAGTGGGTATCAAGAAAGTTACACTTTCCCTGAAAACGAATCAACGAGAAGGATGGGAAAGATTGTGAGCTGCCAGACAGGAATATACTTTCCTGCGTTTCCAGCAGTGAAGGGAAAGAAGCACGGAGTGTTTTTGAGAAGCCAGAGTTTCCGCCCATTCCACAAGCCAAGTACGTACTTCGAGGGAAAGCGAACGAAAGCTTTCTGACTGAGAACTACTGATAATTGCCAGTTGGTAGTTTTCGGGAGAAAGGGAAAGGTCTTTTGAGGGCATTCAAAAAGAAGATTGAAGAAGAAGGCGCCGAGAAAAAAAAACTTATTTTACACAATCTTCTTCATCGAACTAGCACAACTAGGTAGTAACTATGTTAGAGAGCATCGCATGTCTCGTTGAACGAACTAAATTACATAAAACTTTCCTCTACTTATTTCCTTCATGGACTTATTTTTTTGTGCGCCGCACTGTCATAAAATATCTACAAATTGTCCTCATAAATGGTACGAGTACGTGAACACATTATTGTACATACCTATAAATACGTGGGTCCCTATAGGAGTGTTGGTACACACTTCATTTCTCAAGTTTTACTTAAAGACCCAGTCCGGCAAAGGAAATTGCCAATGTGCTCTGTAATCACGGGAATAACTTTCTTCATTCCCTTCGCGTTTTTCGCTTCATTCCTGCTTGAGTATATTGAGGAGAGAGGATAAGGAATTTAAGAAAAAGGGAAAAAAATAGCAAAATCGTGTGATAAAATGTGACAATCAGAACGCTTTCCTGGGAACAAGACACATTGTTGAAGTTGATTAAACCGCACCACCACTCTTGCATCCTCCCCTCTATCTCTCTACCATGATGTGCTACTATTTGCCATGGTTTTTTTTTCTACCACATATCTCCATCGCAATAAAATAAGGAAAGGAAATAGAAGATCAGTGGTCGGAATGGAGGATAAACAGCGAATGATATTATTTTCGTAGACTTCCTCCCAACAAAAGAGATGTAGAAGTATAATACTACCATCAACACCAGATTGCATTAGAAAAGAAACGAGATTTTTTTTTCTCCTATACAACTACCCGCATGTACATATTTTAGTTGAGTGAGTATATATGTATAAGTGATACAGAAAAAAAGGAGATTTTATTTCGAGGATTGGAGAGATAAGAGAGAAAAGGAAAAGTTGTTCATGTGAGTGAGCACCACACCCAGAAATGACTCTATTTTCTTCCCTAATCTTATTGGCTGTGTGATGGGGATGATGGTGATGGGAGTATAGTGAGAAAACGAGAAGCAATTTTTTTTCTCTCCTTTTGTCGTCGTGGTGGTGGTGACGACTTTTCTCTGTGGAAGGAGCAAAGAAGATGGCATTTCTGAGAGAGCGTATAAACATGTGTAAAAATGGAGATAAAGTTAGTCTTGCTGAGAGTGTTATGGTAAGTTTAATGGGACGCGGGAGGTGGTAGCCAAACGAAACGACTCTCGCAGAAGGGAACTGTGTAGATGCATGTAATATATGTGAAGGGATATAACTAAAAGTATACCATGTGGAAAGAAAGGAGCAAAGTGCAGCTGCACACACAGAATTTTCCCCGTGTTCCTCCAAAAATAGTGCCATTAAGGATCAGCGTCAATATTTTCGAAAGAAGTTCACAGGTTATTTTCTCCTGGAAAAGTAGATATAGACAACTCAGATTTAGTAAAGCTTTCTTTTTTTAACTCTAGAGTAAAAACGATGAATAAAGCCATGTTTTCGTTCATGCACCTATTTCTCGTTTTTCTTCAACAGTTTTGTCATCAAACTCGAATGCAGATGCGAGCATCTGAATTTTGTACAAGCAGACATAAATTCAAATGTTTAAAAAATTTCTTCCTGTATTTTTTTATTTTAGATATGTTGCATAAACTCGTTAAGTCTTTCGTATTATTTGAGTCTAAATTAATTTAGCGTGGAATTTATATGAATTAATAATATAACATTTGGACAAGTGAATATTGTTGCAAACAGTTATGTTTAACAGGTGGAAATAAATTTGGCATTAAGTTTGGTTCTAGGTCTCAATACCCTCGATTATGCTACAGATCCTCTACTTTAATTTCATAATATGAATTTCAACAACATATTATTGTGTTTGTTTGTTTTTGCTCGACTTCAAGCGAGTTCGTTTTCTTGGCTAGTATGTTAAATTCTGTTAAATTGCGGACGAGGTAACGACGTAGCAGAGCAAGGAATCAATTTGCGGGTATCATTTTGTTTTGTTTGTTATACTAAGATTGTAGTAAATTATTTATTATCTACGTGTCACACACGCATCATTTGTGATTTACATTGTGAAAAAAATCTCGCAGTACCGAGAGCATGTCATTTTATTTTATAATATCTCTTACAACACCGCACCGGTGAAATGTGAGATGGGATGGTCATTCATGTTTCCAGAATATTTATTATATATATCGGGAGAAGCATGAAGCACACTCCTTGCACACACTTTTCTCCTTTGTTTTGTTGACCTTTTGTACATTTTCTGTGATGGGAAAGCCTATTAATGCATTAGTCTATCTATCCGTAAAAAAGAAAGAAAATCCATGGAAGCGAGAGTGGGGTTTTGTCTGGATGAAGTGCTCCAGAATTCGATACGATCAAATCAAAAAGCTGTTCCTCTTTTTTTCCTTCCTGTTGTTTTTTCCATGTGGGCGTGTGTGTGATAGGAAAGAAGAAAGCATTTTCCTTCTCAATTTTTTTGTCGATATATTGACCGTGTGTGTGCGACAGTGTGTGTAAGCAGTTGAATCATCTTGTCTCTCGTATTCAATGTAGACACAATGATCATGGTACATAGTACATAGTACATGGACGTGCTACACACTTGCCTTTTTTTATCTACGTTGTCTCCCTTTCTGGAGAAGTATTGCATTTCTCCCTCCAGTGCGTACATTTTCCAAAGGAGCATAAGATTCTAGCACACTTTCCTTCCAAAAATAGAGCCATTATTTTTGTCAAGGAAAACACACGAACGTCTGTTTTATTTTCAACTATTTACTTCTTGTGGAACAATGGAGAAACTGATGACATGTCTTATTACGCTGCTTAGCTGCTAAGATTTTCGAGGAGATTTGCCAGCTTTCCTCTCTTCTTATAATAACAACAATACAGGGTTTGCTTGCACAAAGAGACGAGTGTCTGCGTGATGGGCAGTCAAAATCCCAGCTTTTCAATTCCAATCCGTTTCTTAGCTTTTTTCACTCCCCCTTTTCCCTATACTTATGTGCGCATTATTTCAGCCTAAAAAAGAAAGAAGGAACACTTTTTGGATTCCTTGGAGAATGCAACCGATGATTTGTTCCTGAGTTGTTGAGACAAGTCTAAGGTATTCCTGCTGCATTAACATTTAGAAGAGTTTTTGTTTGGTATTTTTATCAGGCACTGAGTGGGTGAGTGAGTGAAGGATTGTGTCTATCTTTTCTTCAGAAGGTTATTGTTGCTCCGTTTTTTTTCGAGATGATAATGATATTCTGTAGTGATGATATCTTTTTTGTTCTTTAGAGTACATGCTCTTTTCTCAGCAATCTTGTCAGATCATGTCAGGTCAATTTCTTTGAAATAAAGGGAAAAGCAGGAGCTTGCTGAGATAAAGTCGGAAAGACAAAACCAGATTTGTAGCAAGGGATCGTCCACTAATGTTGGGAAAAACCTCCCTATATGCATGCCTATGTAAGTTTACAACAAGGTAATATTTAAAAAAAGAGGTATCTGCGGCTTGTGGAAGCTTCCTTCCTGCCAAAGTTTTGTCCTGCTTGTTCGAAGAAAACGGGGAAGGAAAAGAAGGCATGTATTTTTAATTCAGATTTCCATTCAGAAAAATTACTCATTTCCCAAATAAGAAACTCTGACACAATGTTGCGCTTTGCTTTTCCTATGGTAGCCTCCGGCTATATTGCACCCAAGAGAAAAAATTATAACAATGCTGTTACATGGGACAATTACAGATGAGTAACACACAAACAAAATAGCTTTTCTCCCCAACAAAATATTTGGGTCAAAATTACAATTTAAATGCAAGTCGACATTGGGTCCATATGTTGAAAACGCTAAATTGCCTGATTGAGTTTCACTTCCTCTACGTAAATATTAACGCATAATTGGATATTCACATTTCACGTACCGTAACACATCCGTGTTTGAATTGTCTCCCAAAAAGAAGTACTAAAATTACCTTTTACAAATGATATAAAAGGGAATATTAGGCACTCACATAATAAAAAGACATTCCAGGTAAAAGTACGAAAAGCGACGCTGTAATTTTTTTCTTACTATTTTGTGTTTGACCAGTGTGTAATAGCTTAGTGTTGAATGTTGCATGATGACAAGAATTAACTCCATCAAATTGGAGTGTACACATATTGTTCACTAACGACCTCCCTGGTTGGGCACTCTCGAAAGATGAAACAACCAAAAAAGTGAAGCTGTATCATAAAACCAAGTGAGGTAGTCTTTCCACGTCGACTTCTGTAAACTTTATTTCGGTAAAAGTGGATATACCTGGATACAGAAATCAAAAGAGATATACATTTTTGGAATGCAGTCCGCTTGTTCCACTTTAAATGCGTGAAACTATCTAAACGTGAAAGGAAAATGTATCAAAATAAGCTAGAGGATCCACCAGATCCACATGTATGACATGTATTATGTAGAGTGAAGTTGATAAGTAGCCAGTAATTTCACTTGAACCATTAACAACTTTTTTTCCCTGTAAAAGCAACAAAGTTAATTGAATGCGTGTGGGATAAAATATATAGTTTTTTTTTCCGAGAGGGGAAATATTAGATAAAGGCGAGGAGAGAAAGAGGAATGATTAAGGTGATGAAAACGGCGGCGTGGAAAACGATAGGGAAAAAAGTGGTCGCTTTTTAGTCAACTTTTACTTTACTTACTCGTATTACTTATTGGCAGAGACACATAAATACACACGAACAGAGGGTAAAAAGAGGGATCTCTTCCTGTCATCATCAGGTAATTTCTGTAATGAAAGGCTTTTTATGGGTTTTACTTTTTGATCCTTTTCACTCTTTTCTGCCTCTTGTGCTCACCAAAAGAGATAAACTTCTCTTTGCACACACACAAATAATGCAGGCAAGTTTGGCACAGAAGAGGTAGTTTGTGGAGTGGTGCTTGCCTCCATCGCTCCATCATCATCTTGTAGCATGCCTCTTTCTATGATGTGTTGAGAGCGGAGAATTGATGAAACATTTCACTTAATTAGTCGAAAATTAAAAGCTAAATGATCGTAATGAACCGTGGCCATCCGCACACTTGGTTACTTTTAATTCTCACTTGGTTTCATGCTAACGACTGAAATGCAAAGCACAGTTGTGACTTACATATAAAAAAAGACTTTTATAATATACGATTCTCTGTAGGGTTGAGTTCAAATATATTTGCCTTTATATTTCAGTACGGATGCTTCATTAATGACATATCAGCAAAGTTAGTCTCACTCAGGAAACGAGCGCAAAGCGAGAAGAAGGAAAAGAAAAAAAGCAATCGAGAACACTTCTACAGGAAATTTCTTTTTCTTCATTTCTTTTTCCTCTAGCGTGTATATTTTTATACCCGTGTGTCAACAAAATGATACCGCTTACTTCCTCCACTTTCCTCTCTTTCACGCTGTCATTAATTCCTGGCAACGGAGAGGAAACACAATGGATACATACATTGATAGATATCTAGTTTCATTTGTTCAATTAACCAAAATTACTTCTGGTTACGGTTTATTACATGTTGTTTATTTGTTTTTTCCCTTCATCATAAAAAACGACTGTCGACAGATCGCTATGAAGAACCTAGCAACATGTTGTTTTAATAAAAAAAGAGTAGGAAAGCATCAATTTATGTTGCTGGCTTCTTGTTCGTATTCCTAAAGTGTAGAGTGCCTACCTTGTGCCAATTAATCGTAATAATGCCTAACTGAAATTGCTTTCACTTTCCCATGCTGGTTTTAACGTTGAAAATGAAAAGCTATCTCATCTTCGTTGATACAATTTTTTCTACCAATGTTCTACCAATAAGTTGAGTGAAACTTTCTATTTATGTACATGTTCACGTTTTAGTTTTCAGGAAACATGGAAAGATTAGATTAATGAAAGAAGTATCGTCTCCCGAGATTAATTTAATTAAATGTCAGCAATGTACAATGTGCTCAGATGATTAATGCAAACGTTCCTGTCAGGTTTGAACAACAAAAACAGTTTTTTATTCAATTTGCACATACAGAATATTCTGTGAGCAAAAGTTTAACTGTAGTTATTGCTTTTCTATATTTCTATATTTTATTAGTTTTTAATTGTAAATTGTTAAGAATAGTAAAGTAATAATACATTTCTAAGATTGTAAAGCAGACTTATTAAATTTAAATATCGATTTAATATTGACAGAAAATTATTGATCAATCTTTATATGAAAATTGATGCCACAAAAACTCCTTTATGTCATTTAGTAAATGTGCCCATGAGGATATTACACTCTTTAGGGCTCTGTAAAAAGTACTTATAATTTGCCGATTATTTTGCCGGTAGTAAATTTATACTGGTTTCTGATGGCGAAGTAAACAGCCGAACCGGAGAAAAAAACATTTCGCCTTTTGCCCCGTGCACGAGACCAAAGGGAGGTGTGATGCATGTCGAAGACAAAGAGAGAGCTAGGGAGTAAATGGAACCATCTGTCACGACTTCGTTGCTGCCCATCTGCTGCAAAAAAACCGCTTCTCCTCTCTGGTGGCATATTCCGCATTCTGGTGGATGGAGATGATCATCACTTCATGAGCAATGGTAGTGCGCAAACGTATGGATAACTTATTATATGCGGGTGAGATATAAAATAATATTTTACATTACGCAACCCATCAAAAATATCCTTGGTTCATAGTTTATAATAAACTGAGAAATCTGTTTAAAGCAGTTTTTTTCTTTGTGCTGTATCAGGTACTGTCAAGTTTTTGTGTTTATTGGTGAATCATGAGGTCAAGCAGAAATCTATCAACAGAGAAAATAGAGAGAGGAAGGAGAAAGGAAAAACTGGAAATAGGGCTGGAACAACACAGAAGAAAAAACACAAAAATGACGACGAGCTGTGATATCGAGAGAGCTATCCATCACAATTTGGGGTATCGCAGTGGGGAATGATTTTTATCGGGTAGTCGGAACCTTGAAAATATAGGGAATCTTACGTGATACTCTCCTAATTAATTTATCGGTCTGCAGGGACTCCGAGACGTGGAGTGCGGATACCCCCTGAGCTTAACTGAACGTTTTTTTCAAAGCTCTCAAGAGAGAATATCTTTTCTTTTCTTGTGCCCCAACATACAAAGAGGAAAAAGTATATTTTTCAGAAAGTTTATGCGGTTACGTTTGATTTATCTTTTTGATTGGAAAAACGGAGTTAAGTAAATGTCGCTGACTAACATCTGGATTTGAAATGGTTATATTTTATGAGTTAATGCAATTTGATTTTGTTAGGAAATTTGTCGATAGGTTTTAATATTAAGGGATTCGGTCCAGTGGAAATTTACATTTGGTACAATTAACGCTACTTTCGTAATTTGTTATTCCTGAACAATTGAGTAATTTAGCTAATTAGCAAACTATTATGGAAGTACGAAACTGGACTGTTCAGTGCTGCAAGTCTAAAAGCAAAGTTCAAGCAAGGAAGGCGCATATATAATACATATACGCATGATTTTGAATTTGTAACTCTGTCATCCCTCATTACCCCGCAAAAAATGGTAATGATCAATTCAAGGTGTCATATTTGAGTAAGTTTTCCCCAATCAAAAGTAAAAACTTGGTTTAAAATTAGTTTTTCTGGGTATTGAACAAACCAGACGAATTAGAAGGAGACAACATCCTTATTAAGGATGTTGTCTTCCTGCTCTCTCCTGCTGGCTGTGTCCCAAAAGTACAGGTCTTCATCAGGCGATAACTTATTTACATACTTATCAAATTAGGAAACTAGAAAATGCTTCGTTAGAGCCATAACACAAACTACACCTAACTTAACTTCACTTATATAATACAATAGAATTGGAAAACAATGTTTTCCTCCAGCTCCTCCGAAGCCATGGTTGCAAGGTTATTATCACCTCTCTAGTTTTCGTATCATCCTTATAATAAATAGAAAACACCTTTTTCATTCTTGTTATCACGTCTTCACTCCGTGGAAAATTTCCATCATTTCCAAGGACTCGTCCCTGTGCACACAATTTTTTTTTTAAATTTATTTATACATTTGTAATTATTAAAAATTCTCTATGTGGTGATTTTTTTTTCTTACATTCCCTTGGTAGGGTATCCATATCCATTATAAATGAGCCAAGCGTTCACAGGAATTTGTTGCTCATTTTCCACCTCAAACAAAAGAACAGAGACCTTGGTAAATAAATCATGTTTAAGTCTGTCATCCACGTTCTCCTGAACGTCATGCTTTTTGGTGACAATAAAGGCACGGAACATCTTTCCCTGTACGAAGTTCCGGAAGTAATTCACCGCCTCCGGAGACCAATCGCCGGGTTTGGCTTCTTCTTCCTGATCTCCTGCACGTGGATGGGCCAAGACATCAGCAAGACTTCCATGAAGCGGGTAACGGGGCCAGTAAGCAAATCTTGGGTGAAGCTCATAAAGGGACTCCACCGGTAGGCCCTCGAAGTTCTCAACACGATCTAAATACATTCCACTGACTGTTCCTTCAAACTCTTGTGAATCGAGAACCTTAAGGCGCTCCCATCTCCAATTCTCCTCGTTGAAAGTGACATATTTTTGACTTTCCACTACTACTAAGGTGCGCTGTAGAAAGAGAGGAAAATAATGACGCAAACAAATTCATAGAAGGAACGAAAAGCAAATTGCTTATGAAGAAAGAACGCTACGAATATATGTAATTCTCACCATTTTGTACTTGCGGGCATTGTCCGGATTACCGTAAAATTCTTGCAAACACTCATCCCACGAATTATGACCATCTGGTGGGTCAAGAATAAATTCCATGTAGAAATCACTTGGGTCAACAACATAATCCAGGCGGACAAGGTACATGGTATGCCGCTTGAGAACATTTCGAGCATTTCGTTGCTCCGTTTCGGATGGCTCGTCCTGATTAAGCTAAACATATTGATACATCACAACGATCAAACAACAAAATTAAAAAAAAATCACAAATTTAAGTATGGCATCTTGTAAATTTTATAGGCAGACGCACCAGTGATATGTTATCAAAAGCTATATCGTACTGTCCCCCACCAACCCTGGTGACCCTTACGCCTTCCACAATTTTCGTTTCGTCGTCTCGTAAATATAAGGGGTGTTTTTTGACAGCAGGTTTTTGAAGAGGGACAAAACTTAGTTTGCAACATATTTGATCCTCGCTAATATCCACAGTACATTCATCATAATCAGCGGATATTTCTGACATATGGTTTAGGCTTTCAAATCTGCAGGTCCGAGGGTGGTCTTTGTAAGGAGACTTCCACGTCTAATTCAAGTAAGTGGACAAACAGTAAAGGTTTTATTATTTTCATTTAAACGTATATCATTCTATCATTATTCATTATCAATCATTATCATTATTCTATCATATCACTATCATTCTACTGAGTAGGAATGGAAAACTCCTTACTTCTTCAGTCTGTCCATACGGTATAATCCAGTCAACATGTTCTGGAGGTTGAACTTCATTCTCAATCCTTTGTTTCAGCCTCAATTGGGGTCGTCTACTAGCGTGTTTCTTCAGCGCAATCATATTTTTAATCTGTGAAAAAAATATATTCACATATTTTATATGGATATGAATAATATGCGTAATATAAATATTATGACACAATCACCCCTCACGTTATCAAGATACTTCCTCACAGTAACTTAACTTAACTAACCTTGAAACCCAGGACTTGGCCTCGTTGACCTGTGCCAATTTCACAGTAGTTTTGCGGGTTAAAAACGGTCGGATGTCAGATTGGCTAGTATGTATTTTCTGGAATAGAATAAAAACAAACTTCTCCTTTCACGAATTCGCTCTTTTTTAATATTAAAAAGACTTTATGTAAGCCGAACACCAACGCGTCCGCAGGACACAAACTTGAACCATTTCGTTTTCAAGGGTTTTCCCGGGGAACTAAACATTAGCCTCCGACTGCGACAAGTATTAAACAAAACACTGCGGAGAAAGTATTACTCAAACGAATGAAAAAAAAAATAACATTAGTAAATTTCGGATGCTACAGCAAATCTGCAATCTTTAAGTTGTGTTCAGCTGCGCCGTGCAGAGTAGTGTATTAAGTAAAGTAAATCTACTATATTTTCTGCCTGCAATGCTAGCCACTAACCTAATACCTGTCGCATATAACTAGGAAGTTATGCAAATGAATTTGCATGTTTATCTGCCTTGAAATCGCCGGCCACAAGCACGTATTTTTGATAGACTCGTTTTTTGCATATAATATGACAACAATTTTAACAATGATGTTTAGAAATTTATGTAAAAGCATTACGAATCCAAGTTCTAACATCGATCTCTGTCTGAAAATTGAGGCACCGACCAGGGTTGTGTATTGTAGTTTCCCTCCACAATTTCGGCCACTAGGTGTCGACGTCATAGTACTCAAAGGCGTGCTGACAAGGTGTCAACTCTATTAATAAATTGCTTAATTGGTGCAAGTTTCACTGTCCAATAAAACTTTTATGAATTATTTTCTCTTTTGTATTGTTATTATCACAAGAATATTGATTAGACATGCATCGGGTACTGGATGGTGGGTGAGGGATATGCTGGTGGTGGTAGGATAAAGCTGAATATTATACAAAATATTGCACTTGGCTCATTGCCTCCATTTAGGTGCTAGTTCCCTGCGAAAAAAGAACTACAAGTTTTATCAGACCATAATCTGAATCTAACTGAATAGTGGTGCTGTTGGAGATTGGTGAATTTGTAGGAGTGAGTAATTAGAATTGCTTTCCGTAGTCCTCTGTAACTTAGTGGTATATTCACAAAAGTACGCATACATATAATATCCGTAGGCAACTCAAGGGGAAATGGGAAAATGAAGGTGTGTCTATTTTTTAGCCAATATTATTCAAGTACTCATGCAGTCCCACTTCGTCTGTTCGAGGTATGTATGCAAAGATAAAGTGGTCGACCGTTATTAATCTTGTTCTCATTAAATTGTAATAATTTTATTTTTATCTCAAATACTATACATCATATTTTTGTGTCGTAAATACATCTTGGTCAGCAAAGTGCGTAGTGCTTTTTTTGCCAACTCATAATATGAATGTTTGATACTGCAAGTGTACCATAAAAATATAATGTGGCACAAAATGTCAATTGTACAACGACCGGGATTTTATGGCTCATGCGTAACAGGCTTCGCAGAATTCTGAATTATATAAGAAAATTCTTTCCAGCAGCTGCATTGCATAATATACTTTTCCATCCTGCTTGAAGATAAAATTATGCGCTATAATAATGTGACATGAACGTCTTAAATGTAACGTAATCTGCCTACGAAGTTGCATCATGCTTGCATATGAACTGAAGATCGTTTTAAAAACGACAACTTCAGCAACATTCATGGTGTTAAAAAGCGAAAGCGAGCTGCGCACATTGGGTTTAGGGACGAATTTGGAAGGAACTAGAGATTGGCTATCAAAAGGTAAGTACTTTAAATTAATTCAAAGGCCTCATCAAAGGTGTTTCATTCTTGAGTTTCTTTACTGCCTGCGTAACGTGTACAGTCTTCCGCCGCTGCAGGTAGATTATGCACCTTTACTTGTTACACATAAACGAAAAAGATTGCTTGTTTTTTTATTTTTAGCTTTTATACCACCACTAACAAAAGTCTTGAGGAAGAAGCTGCATACAAAACTCTCTCAAGAACTGATAAGTAAAACTCGTTTAGACAACCTTTTGGTGAGTGGTCAATCTTAGATATTACCTTTGCGTTCGTTGGTTCATTCGGTAGGTGTGTAAAATTCCTTAGCACAGTGAACTGATTTACTCAAAATACATACCATACATATTCATTGTAAAAAAACTGGATCAAAGTAGTAGTACCAGCGAGAGGTAGGTGATTTAATAGTTACCATTTGTGAATGGGTGACCTACTTCAGAAGAGTACATAATTTTGCAGAGATTTGATCATCATATCAAAATCAAGCTATGATATTTTATGTACTACAAAGGCAGTACACTTTGCTCTGCTGTACTGTAAAGTTACATTTTTGTTTGTGAATGTGCGTCGCGTTGTATCACTTCACTCCAT
>JAHZNF010000001.1:0-13992 GCA_027744215.1 Troglopedetes dispersus | reverse complement strand
TAAAGTCAAGTGATAGTGATTAAAAAAGAAATATGATACAAGCAAATTAAGTTCGAACAATTGTTAGTTAATTCCTTCCACACTCCACCTTGCCATTTTCTATTAACAACTTTGCATTTGCATTAATTTGTTTTTCGAGATTAGAAAAATTCAAAGGATAAGAGGTTGTTAGCAAAAGCGGGTGGATACATGTCGTAGAATAACTATTGTTAATTTTACGAGCTCGTTTAAAAATAAATTCGGGGGTTCACAATACAGAGACAGGAATAATAATTTAAATAATAAAATATAAAACTATCATCTTCTTTTCTCACTTTAACACACGCACAACGCAACTAATATGACTAATGCGTTAACTAAAGGTTCTAGTATAATAACACAGAACTAGAACTGCCTCCGACCGACCCAAGGTCACATTTAACAAATGATTTAAACCAACGCCAAGATCATGTGAATACAATCAAAAACTCCTTTTTAAATTACCTCCACCAAAAATGCTTCCTGCTGCAAAAGCAACAATATACTTCTCTTCGAAATCCGTCCCGAAGATTCGCATTCTACTCCTGTTCAGAGTAGACCCCACAAAACAAATTTAAACAGGAGAACTTGAAAATTTACACCGACTTCGTGTTACCAATTCAATCAACAATACTGACCGAACTGTACATGATGAAAAAGCATTCTTCTTTTATTAATTCCCAATTTCAAAAGCACAAACCAAACCAACACACTAAATTGACAATTTAATTTAGAACAGCAGATGCAACTTGAAAAATATGTAAATGAGCAATTAACGACAAAAATCAATAACCAATTAATCCACACCAGCTTGATTTCCTTTTACGAAATCATCTCAATATTTTCAGAAAAACTTCGGTGATTTTCTTCTGTCGTAGTTTGTATTCGGTATTGTAAACATTTTTAATAGTGTAAAAATAATTTGAATACTTCGTCCCTGTAAAACTAGCTGTTTTCTTTACATAACTTCCAATAAATAAACAATAAATATTTAAATTAATCTGTACTTCTCTCGTATATTATTTTAAAGACAGCAAATATAGTAAATGATAAATATTCTTTGAAAAAAGTGAAATCTTTTCTTGCTTGTACAAAAGCAACTTCCATATTATTATACGACTAGTATAGCAGTAATGCACGCACACGTAGTAGTGTTATACAGGTCTATGATAGGATGATGATAGGTTGCGTTTGCGTTGCACAAGGAATTTTTTACGCTCAATAATAAAAAAGGCACAGCAAAAGATTTTTTTCCTCGACTTCTTCAGTTCTTCTTGTTGATATGTTTATGTATTTGTATGAATAGTGAAAAAAACACGTACCTATTCAGTCAATGTTGTAGCAGGTTTGCATACGCAGAGTTTGTCTTCTTGTCTGCCACACACAAACTTGCTCCGTAAAAAAAGGAGGAACGACGACGATCTGCTGAAGACAAGCTTGCAGGATCAACAAGGTGAGCAATTGCTGCGACCAGCTCAAAAGGGAGAATTCTTGTGCAGAAGAAGAAGTTGTTCTTTTTTTGGTACGTGTACGACCACTTTTTCTCGTATAATGTTCACTCACATCACATTATAAGGTAAAGGTGCACACAGAAAAGTAGTAATCTGCATGAAGATTTTTTTAATAATAAGTCCACTTTCTTATGTCTATTTTACTTCAGTCTTGTGCATGTTATAAAAAATGAAGCTTGTGTTGGTTGTGTGGTAGCGGCATTGGTTGGT
This sequence comes from Troglopedetes dispersus, assembly GCA_027744215.1. Classification (NCBI taxonomy): domain Eukaryota; kingdom Metazoa; phylum Arthropoda; class Collembola; order Entomobryomorpha; family Paronellidae; genus Troglopedetes; species Troglopedetes dispersus. The sequence continues at coordinate 12,253 of JAHZNF010000001.1, read as the reverse complement.
GGCTCATGTCGGTGGAGTCTGCGGGAGTAATGTGTGCATTACTTTTCTACTATGTTGCATTATTAGCTAGATTTTTGGCTTCATGTCTTATCATAGGGTCTATGCAGCGAAGAGCCACTTTCTCACAATGATTATCGTCAATGAAGCAACAAAATCCTGTGTTCACAAATTCACGAGCCACTATATTCTCGTTACTGAATTTTAGGAAAGGAACCTTACTAGGATGCTTTTTAGCATGGTGTTCACCAGACTCGTTTTGTTCGTGTTTTCTTTTATGCTGTGTCGCAGGTCCTGTAATTGTTACTGGTGATGATGGGTTGCAAAATGTATAAGCGTTCGTATCACATTTTCACACATTTACAGCCGAGCTTGATTTTTTTTCCACGAGATTCAACAGGCAGCATTGTTGCTTCGGTTGTTTCCACTATACACGTCCACGTATATTTTACGCTAATGTTTATGCATATTTGTAAGGTGTTTTTTGAAGCAGGTTTTATCTGAAAAATTTAAAATTCCCGTTTCGTACAGAATTTGGCAATTTATGACGTGAAGTTTTCCTCCGTGTATTTTTATCTCTTTTTTTAATTCTCGCTCCTCAGTTTATTTTCATCACTACCACCTCACCTCCTGTGGATTTGTAACAAGTTAGCCGACAATGTCTAGTCCAAATTAAAATTTCTTGCATGTTGAGCAACGCAAAGAAAACTAAAGTTGTTTTTTTAATATTCCTTGCAGTCAATAAAATAAACACGAGTTTTTATTTACGGATGATTTGCACAAAATGTTTCCCTCTATATTTATGAGTACATGGAACTTGCTGGTTTTTAATAACCGAAAACAGTCAGATTTTAAAAATTCTGTCATTTTCCAGTCTGTTGCACATCACCGGCTTTCGTCTTTATTTTAAAATCAGAATGATTACCACTTGAAAGAAGATAAAACTCGTTTCATTCAAATCACCAGTCAGCACTCCTATTCTCTTGCTAATTTTTTAATTAATGAGAAATACAGGAACTCCCTCGAATTTAAATGAGGGCGAGAATGAGTAATAAGAGTCAATCCAAAAAACATGAAAATTATTTCAATTCCTGCTGGAATGAATGAGGTGATTATGGGGCACAGGCACTGTGCCAAATGATACAAAGCGTCGTCTTACTTTTTGTTTATTAGGATCCATTTCAATTAATTTTCTGTTTCTGAAAACAAGAAATAAAAACTCCTGCCTGGTCCTGGTCTGTGTAATCTGGAGCTGGTTTACATGTAACAATATTAGACACAAAAATATTCTTTAGGAGAATTCATTCTGTGCACTCTCAGAATGAAACCGTTTTATGAAGACTTAAGCCCAACCGCAAAAATACAATGATAAAAATCTTGCTAATTATGCGGATGTTGTTAAAAATTTAGCCAGCTCTCGTCAATCAAATGTGAAAAGTGCTTGCTCACTCTTGTGAATTTTTTCTCCGCACTGTTGCCGTTGTAAAACAGAACTGAACAATTTGTTTGTTATTTTCTTTTCCACATTAATTATCGCAAATTCGTGACCGGGGTTTAAACAGTTTTTCCTAATGTATCCGGATTTTCATGAAACCACAAAACATACACTCAAGATTCACTAAAATTATCACGAATTCGTTCTTTGAATCCAAGAAATGTTAATTGTCATTTGTGGTATGCCTCTTTTACTTGTGTACACACATGAAAACCCGACAACTTGTAACAAGCACCCTTTTTAACAAAGATGCTGTTGCTCACTCGCATGCGTACATTTTTCATGTACACGAATTATTATCACTCTTCTAAAAGTGGTGAAACACGTACATTTCTTTTAACGATCTTGATCCGGCGTTCCACCGGAAAGATATGACGACCATTTCGCCAAAGGTACGCGTTTTTCTTCTGAGAAGAAGAGTCTTCAAATCAACAACGAGAAACCCATAAGCTACTAACGAGATAAGTGAGGTCCCATAAGAACAAAAACTTGTTCCTTTCGTCGATATTATGCGATCGGGTTACTTATGAGGATTCTTATGTTGCTGCCATGCAGCACTAACGACGCTGCATAGCGCCATTTGTATTATCAAACATTCTTACAAAGCGAAAATATCCTCCCTTATCTTTTACAACACCACTTAAAAAGGCTACAAACCAGGTTTCCCGAAGAACCCAGTGCACAATGTGGACAACCTTGTGAAGAAACGCGTTTGTATACAAAAAAGCACCAAAACTCATAGCACACACGTAAGAAGTGCTCCGCTCTTTTCCTTCTCTCTGTCTCTCAAGTATTATGTAACACATTCAAAGTGATACATTGTATGTGCTTTCTGACTTTTTGAACTGTTGATCATTATTGTAACATTAGGATAAGAACAACTTTCATCCACCAGAAAAAAAGTAAGGCACACATGGATGTAATATAATCCACACCCGTAGAGCACCTTTTTGTCGATTTCACCCAGCTTCACAAAATCGACCACTCGAAGAAGGAGAAGGGTATGTTTAATATCTATAAACTTTATATTATGCATATATACTTATATTCAATGACGAGTACACAGATTTTTTAAAGTTGATAAAAAATTGGAAACGGATGCGCTATGTTTGTTGCATTAAAGAAACGAAGAGGAACCAGACCAACCCTTCGTGTGCGTACCCTAACCGCTCTGCTCTGAAAAGTGGAAGGAAAGGAAGGAAATTATCCTTTTCAAAGTGAACCTGTCTTTTTTTTGTCGTGGTAAGTTTCTTGTAGCTACACACGTATAATATACCCATACGAATCTGATGAATCTGTGAGCAGATCTTTATGTAACATACTGTGATATATAACTGAAAAGTTGTGGAGTTACGAATATAATGTTTCTTTTTGTAAAAAAAATTACAGGGTTCACGTAGAGGATTATTACCAGCGATAGAAAGAACCAACTAGAAAGAAGAAAGAGAGAGAGAGAGAGAGAGAGGATGAAGGCATGGATTAAGGGATGCACATCATGATGCATTCACATTTCCACTTTTTTCCTTGATCCAAGTAAAAAAGCAGAGTTTGTGCATACAAAGTTCATTTTATGAAAAACTACCTACCAGGAGGATTTTCTTTTTTTCCATATTTCATGTAAACCTACTACTGCACACATACATAGCTGCAACAATGCTTGCTTATGATTATGGTGATTATTATTATTGGATGGCTTATTTTACATGAGTAACCCATTGAATCTCTTCTCAAAGATGAGGATCATCGTCGTCGTAGATTTTTATACAAGACGAAAAGTTCACAGTATAATGGCAACATTTTTTCGTAAATATAAGCTGATGGTAGTGTTAGTGTGGTGCATGGCTTGATGACTATATGATATGACGATGGTGGTGCATGGTGTTATGATGGTTCACTATTTTTTACGTAAAAGATACACAGTAAAGATTGCCCAAAGTGCAAGTATGGCCACATTCTTCTTTTTACGTAATATGAAACAGTAAAGAAAATCTAGCTTGAAGCAGTCTTCTGGCTTTTCTCGCTTCTTTCAAGAAAGCAATAAGCAACAACCCCCAAAAACTCATTTTTTTTCTCTTCATTATACTGTAAAACATGTTAGCAAAGAAGAAAATTGTGGGAAGTAAGAAGTTAGTGAATGATTTTTTTTTCAATGTTGTAAACTCTGGCTGCATGCACCCATGTAATTTTTTGTGATATTATAGTGACCAAATACACACTCATGTCACGCCATGCACTAAAACACCACGGATAAGTGATACACACCAGCAACAATGTAGCAACATCGTGTGATATTTTTGGGGGAAGCTTATGCCTACTTTTTGTACAATATTTAGAAGAACCATAATGTAAATTGAAGATCTGCTGGCTTTTTTTGTTTCAATTTCTGGTTTCATTCACGGCAACTCGTGAACACGGAAGATGGTGATGCCTCGGTTGTCTTTTTGAGATGGTTTTTGGGTTGGTGCAACATCCACCATTTTTACTTTAAAAACAATGAACTTCATTGTTTAATCATGTTCATGTCATTTAAAACGGTGCACTGCAATTTTGCCACATTAGAGCTGCATTATTTCTTTCTGGCCGGTGGTATACAATTTTCCGTGTATATTGTCTTTTGTCTAGAATGTGGTGCGCGATAATTATTGTAAATGAAACTGAAGACATGATTTTTATGCCTGTCATGTCCATTTCTTGGAGTAAAGAAAGGTACGTACATCTGTGATGACTTGATGATGATGATTTAGCAGCTTATCGTAACTCTTGGAATTGTTCCTCGCTGAAAAAAGTAACAGGTGAAAACAGCACCAGAGAAGGCTCAGAGGCTTTTTTATAAACATTGTGACGAGCAAGAAAGGCACAAACATCGTCAATCATCGTCGAGCACTTTTGTTGCTAATCATAAGAAAGTTATCAAGAAGGCAAAGAGCCCAACAACCAAGCATAATTGCATTAACAAAAAGACGCTGCTGCTGCAGCGCTTCACCGATGGCTATCCACATGTGTGAACTTGATAAAATATATTTAACGTTTGATAATTTTTTTGAACACTGTTTTATCTCTTTTTTTGGTCAACCGTTTAAGCTTACCTCTTTTTCCTACACTTTTCAAGATTTTATTGATAGGACCAAAGATGAAAACAAGAACTGCCCCAAGTCCACTACCAAAAAGATGTAACATACAAGGTAATAATAGGAACATGAAAAGCATGAGTTTTAATTTTGTTTAAAAAACACGTACTTCTTGAAGACCCAGAACAAGTGGTCATATTTGCGTTTCGTGGCAATGAAGTTGTAGCAAGTAAAGCGTGTTTTTGGTTATCATGTTGTTGCAGAAGATTTTCGGAGGAGGCTCCTTATATTTAGTAGCAAAGAGTTGACGTAGGGCCAGGAGCAATATATTCTCTATATACTATATTTACCCACAAAAACTTAATCCATCTCTCTATTATTATGCACGTATGCATGAACGCTCAAAGTATTATTATTACTTAACCTTGTGTCCGAATCTCGAGGTATTACTTGTGTGCACGAAAAAAAGTGTAATCCTAAAAAGAGGATTAGTTACCAAAATATATAAAAAGACCAAGAGAGAATTTATCTCTACTTTGCAGCGGATGACGATGACGGCGATGAGCTAAAGATAATGCAATATAATAATATTAACATTTTGTTGGAATAACAGAATGTAACAACATCATTTTTAGTTTTCTTTCTCTCAGCAAAAGAGAGAGAGAGAGAGATGCTCATCGTTGTTTTTTCTCAAGTCGGAGAAGAGGATGATAGCCATAAGGGCTATTTTTTGTTTCTATGATATGCTTTTTTATTTTGTTCCAACTTTTTGTATATAATTATGATGGGACGACGACAAAAAAAGAAACTAGACAAGCGTAGTATTTTTTTCCTTCTCTTTCTTCTTCTCCGATACGTTCTGGTATATTTCATGATGTCAGTTTATTTACTGCGCTGAATGCAATAAAGATACTTCACTCCTGATTCACCTTTTGCTGGAGCAATAAATATCGTATAAAATACACTACTGCGCGCGTCTTCTCTTCAATATAAACATTTCGAGAGGGTATTGGTCAGCCTGTTGTTTTCAAAAGTCCAAAATATTAAAAACAGAAACAAGATGATGATACGATGATGCTTCTACTATGGACACCCTTTTTACAGGACATGAGAACGCTTTCTATATATATACATACGAGTCAGTACTACCCTTAAAAATATAACGTTGATATTCAACGATGAAATATCCAGTGTTCGGATAATATTTTGAAACTCTGAAACTTCAATTTCCTTATCATTATATGCAGAATATATTACGGGTCCTTCTTTTCACATCACATCTAGGGTGTATGGCATGGCCTGGTGAGAGGATCAAGGTCATGATGAGGCCGCCATATGCACCTGACCATTGCATAATAGAGAATATTGTTAAAGTAACTTTCTTCTTAAAGCATAAACTAACCAGTTCGTTACTTGTTAATATAATGACCTGCTCTTCCCTGAAAAAGTAGACAGGATGCATAAGTAACAAATAAGTAACTGAAAAAACGATGGGGATGACATAAGCAAAAACTTTTTGAAAAGGGAACAAGACTTCTTTTCTCGAAGACGAGGAATCGACTAGTTTTTTTTATCTACTGCTGCGCTATTATCATCATCATCATCATTCACAAACCATTCACTTTTTCGTTATAATAATGGTACTTGTTTCTGGGTACGAACGAGAGAGGAAGGAAGGAAGAAAGGAAAAATAGGATTTAAAAAACTTCAACGACTTTTTTTCTTCATTTGATATCCTGAAGGAGGCGGCAATATTGCGTAATGTTTCAAACCACAGCAGGGATCTATGACAGGTTCCTTAAGGGTAAAGGGTTACTAATTTTCCAGCGAGAGAGAAGAAAAGACTTATCCTCCGAAGAGAGGAAAAAAAACTTGACTTCTTTCCTCCTACAAAGTTGACGTTGCTCCAGCGAAAAAAAGGGATCATCATCCCAAGGAACCAAACAATACACACTCGCTCCTTCCTTCCATTAAAAATATGGACGTGGATAAAACAAGTTGAAAATTTTTCATTTGAGCCATTGAACACTGGCGAGTAGCCTACTACGGTTTTTTATAAGTAACATTCACATATAACGTTCTCATCTTATGTACCAAGTTGTACGTAATATTTTTCTGTACCTATAAAAGGATTGATATATTTTTTTTACTATATTGCCCACCAGATATTATTATGTGAGATGTTGATGTGGTTTTGTCCTATGAGGCAGAAGAAATATGAAGATAATGGTTGTGATATGTGATGGTGGTAGTAAGAATGAAGAAGTGGTTTGAGAAGCATATTGAATCCTTTCCCTCAGGGGATGAATGAGTATTTGGGCGTAGGCACATACAGGCAGATGGGAACCACTTGATTCTTTTGAAGCTTACACCTTCACCATTACTCTACCATGTTCTTATAACTAGTCTAGGTTTATGCTCCATGCTCATATATATATTTTTTTGTTACGTGTATGCCACATCGTCGGGGTCTCGTGTACAAAAGTTTACTTACTCTTCTCGAGCTGGCGTACGTAAGCTCCGTTGAGAGAACTTGTTAAGAAAAAAAAACTGAAATGCAGTATGCTGTGATGTGCCAGTGAGAAAACATATCGTCGGGGAGTTATCATGAACATATTTTTTTNAAACTGAAATGCAGTATGCTGTGATGTGCCAGTGAGAAAACATATCGTCGGGGAGTTATCATGAACATATTTTTTTCTGCATCTTTTATTCACTCACACACGAAGATGCAAAAAGCTGAACATGAAACTGATGATGTTACGATGATATTCCACTCAGCGTTACTTTTGAAATATATATTCCGAAACCACAAAACGTACGCATGCAACTATTTATTAGCAATATAAAGCGAGGAAAGAATGCTTTTTCTTTAAATGATTTTGTTGAGGAGACAAAAAGTGTTGAACAGGTATTACAACAGCAGCGGTCCGGTGAGTTGCTAACTTATCCCGAAAAAATATTCGTACAAAAAAAACCCAACCAAGAGTTTGTGTGAAGATCACAATAAAGCTCAAGGAAGGACCTGTTAAAACACTTGTGTTGCTTATGTTTCGCAAGCACCAAAGAGGTAAAAAATTACCATCATTTTTAGCATAACATTACATATCATATTGAATTTTTTTATAATAAAAAACCGTTTTTATATTTTTTCACCCTTTTTATACTACCCGTGAATGATGAAAAGATGGAGAGAAGGAGCAAGCACAAAATTGTTGTTATGAATGCGAAAGGTGTAAGAATATATTATTATATGAGCTGTTGAGATGTATCCGACTGGCTGCTCACTCAGTCTGTGTGTTATATGTTCCAAGAACAAGATTTAAGGAGAAGTTGTTGTTGATTCACCTGGTAAAAAAAGGAGACGATAAGTAGTGAACAAGTGAGTGAGAATGAGTGGTTTGCTGTTGGTACTTACTATAATTTTTTTCTTCTTACTTTGGCAACATCATCATTGTCAGAAAACATGCGTGATATTATTAATGCTCCGTGCTGAAACGAATGAAGTATTAAAAACTTTTTTTTTTAAAAAAAGAAGCTCTCCTTGTTCAGCTTCACATGTCCAAAATACAGACTTGATAGTAAGAAATGTTGGAAATAATCTACCTACAAGAAAAATTGAAGCAAAAAGAAGTTCTTTTTAATACTTTCTTTCCCAAGAGGAACAGAAAGCACACCCCAGAAAAAAACTATATGATCACCATTCGTGTAAATACTTGAAAGGAGCACAATACAGTTTCCCCATTTCAGTTGACGATAGACACTTGTGGTGGTTGTGTGCGTGGATGTATCCATTTGCCAGCGACGATGGAGCATGAAAGCGCATGTAGTCTCATCTCATCATCATAATAATACCTACCAGGTTTTTTTCTCTTGTATATACCCATTAAATGTAGTGAACTCACTCCACACATGCAGATTATCTTAATGATGATGATTTGAGCCGAGCCAAGGTTGTAGTAAAAAAAGAATATACACACATAACATCCACGATGTTTTTCAGCTTTTGCTGTCTCTCCATCCGTCAGATTCGTCCATGACTTTAGATCTTTTTTCTCACATCTGGTATAAGAGCGAGTGTCATAAGCCAAGTACAAGGGAATTGTACACAAGCTTGTTTTTATTGCTTCTCCGAGACAGTCAAATCAAAAAAGGATCTCACGAGGAGAAGGCGATGACGGCGACGTCGATTCAGGATGAAATGTGAACAATCACTTTTTTTACTACAGAATCTCCAATACACATATTCAACTTTCTTTTTTTTGTAAACCATCATTTGCTCACAACGTTTCCAGATAAGTACAGAGATTGTTAAATTGCAGCAAAAGGTTTGGACAGCACGGCTCACCATCCTTTTTCGAGTAAAGTAAAAATGCAGAAATCGACGTGATTCTATTTTTGATTGCTTCTGTCTTAAAACATAAGTGTTCCTTATATTTCCCAAAAAAAAGTATTGTAAGGTACGATCCACGACGATGAAGCCTAATAAAGAAAATATGATTAAATCTCTCAGAAAAAACGCACATCCAGTAACGAAACATGTGTCGATAGTATTCTCACAGTCGTGATGATAAGGATGATGATAAAAACACATTGATTATGGCGATGATCATGAAAGAATCAAGATGATCGTCAACAGCACACATCAGTTCGTATAAAAATCAGTTGAGGAGGCAGAAGTGCTCTGAGAAAAAAAACATGATGACCCTCACGCAGACTCCTGGAAAAATTAAGTAGAGAAAAACAACAAGTAAACGACTGAAATGTACACAAAAAATAGTGGTAATGTTCATATTTTTTGCCATTGTTGGCTGGACCATTATGTATATAAAGTAATTTTTTTATTATGTACATCATCAAAAGCCATCCTTATCTCTCTTTTTTCGTCTTCTCCATTTTTGTATTTCTTGGAAACTCACTTATGTACCTCTGCCAAGTGTGTTGGAGCACTATCTCCAAAACACAGACATGTAACTCGTGAGTCAGGTAACACGAAGCCCTGCTAAATTATAATTTATTTTCCTTGCCGATATAAATCCGAAGCAGCGGGTTAAGACTCTATCTTAAGATAAATATAATTTTATACACCTCCAACCATCCAACAAAAATCCATAATCAAGGAGAGGAGGGCAAAAAAAATGAGAAGACCTCTTCTTACTTCTTCTAATATTTCTCTCAAGTAACTACTCTTATCCTGCTGAGCCACGGTTGCTCCGTTCCCTCATCCGCTGTTTCAGTGATGGTACTTATGGATCATGTTGCTGTGTTGCTCAAGATAATGAACCCATTGGATTAAAGTTTATATACGAAGATTGCTTATCGTGATTTACCGTCTTTCACCCTTTCCTGACTTATATATGTATAACTGTGTAGAGAGCAACATCATATAACAACAGGTCATCAGAAAAAACAGCGTCACTTTTTCGAAAAAAAACATGAACATTATTAGAAACACACATTTTCTAGAATTTTCCTCAACAGGCTGCCGTGTGCGATGTTGTTTGCATGCTAGCTGTTTTTTTGGGGAAGATGCATCCTTTTTTGTAGATTATCTTCTTCGAAGTCACACACAAATAGTTGAGGTAAATGTTTCTCCTTTCTTCTCGCCTCTCTCTACCTCACTGCACCATAATGCGATGCTGCCCCATCTTCCCATTGTTTAGAAAGAAAGTGTGTGCAACAATGTTGTTAAAATTTTTAAGCATTTTTATTTTCACACACGAAAGATAGCGTAGAGTCAACACTGTCATTATTATGTCGTTTTGTGAGACATGGGATTTTTAATATCCCACAACAACATCACAGAAGCATTTAAAATTCTACCAACACTAAACATTTTTTAGTGAAAAAATGTTGATGTGGTGTTTGATGCTATTATTATGGCTCAGCCCACACCTTTCCGAACCTGTTGTTGGTGGAGAGAGAAGCAGAAAGGGTATTTTCCTTTAAAAAATAGTAATCATAACGTAACTGTCTTTCTTCTCTCCTCTTTCTACAGGTAATTTTGTTGGTCATATCATGTTTCATGTTTATATATACAATCTTGTCAAAACATGTTGATGTGGACACATTTAATAAGGGAATTTGTACACATTTACGTACCAGCTCCTTTTACATGTCTACCTTCACTTCTTATAAAGAAAGTTGTGGCAGTTAGTTATCCTTTTATTTTGACTGAACAGTTTCTGGTAAGCTGATGAAAAAAGGGGAATTGATTACATTATGAACATGCTTATTTATAACAATGAGCTTGGCCTCACCTGAACCACCTGCACGACTGAGAAGAAGGTAACCTTCTTAACTTGAGTTTCTCTCTCTTCTCACCTCCAACACTTGTTCGGCAGCAGACCAATAAAGTTTAGGTAAAAGCTTTCTTGCTTTCGAGCAACTTGTGATATACTGGACGGTGATACTGGTTGTAAATGACGATGAGTGCAAAGATGGTATTTATTACTTCATGAATTTTGACAGGGTTTATAATTTTTCGGACTTTTTTAACTTGTGAGTGAAGACAAGCATAACTACTCTAACAGATTGCTCTAGTCCGAGAGCGGCTCGCGAAGACAGAAATCCTATTTTATCATTTCATAAATAACAGGTTACACAAAAATATTAGCTGGAGAAAAAATAGCCGCGTGATTGCTCATAGCTCAGACGGGCCTTTCTCCATAATACTTCCCTGACACCAGTAATTACATGCATTAATTTTACTTTTCTAAATGGAAAGTGTCGAGTTCAATTTTTTAACCCACGCACAAAACAGGACCGTGTACACAACTGATTCTGCCTCTCAGACAAAGAAGGATGAAGAGGGCTCCTTAATTTTTAGAAGGATGGAGGGTCTTCAGAGAATATATTTTTAACGTGAAATTATGAGTACATAATAAATACGCACCTTAATTAGATAATGCAGAAGGAAGAAAATAGCGTAATTTATGAGACCAGTTAATATAGTGTCGCGGGCGTTGCAACAAAGGAGCCATGCAGCTTCACGAAAAGTGTGTCCATTTTTTTCTTTTACTTAATTCATATTTAGCTTGCAAGGAAGCGAACAAAGGTGAAAGAATAGTGTGGATTTACAATGACTGTATTATCTTCACTTGGAATGCCCACAACAAATTGTTGATGATAGTCGTGAACATTATTAATTATCTAAACTCTTGTTCCTTAACACAATTTGTTTTATCTTTTTTACGAGGCAGGACGGAACTCGTTCACTACAAATAACTATGATGGTAATGATTAGTACAACTGTTGCGGATAATTTTTTGAGGTAGGGTTCCTTACCTGATAATTATGAAAGCAATGCAGGTTCATCATGATTCATGTTGCACAATTGCCTGTAATGCTCGTCGACGCATTCCTTTCGTGAACTACCCACCAAAAAAGTGAGCAGTACGGGCCGAGAGAGTTTTTTAAATCATGAATGATGATGATCAATTGCCTGCTTATGCCAAATAAAATAGTTATCTTTTCGCCAAAATAATAGTGATGATACCAAGGGAAGATGATAATATGGAGATAATTGCTTTTCCTCCTTTTATAGCAACCCATATAAAATACAAAATATTATATTTTCAAATCAGCCAACCCTATCAACTTTTCGTTCTTTAAGAAAAAACCACACACAAACGCTCACATTCCAAACGACTTTTTTACATTGTTATAGAGTGATATTGTGCAATTTTCTATT